>CAJNIZ010008372.1:0-11052 GCA_905231905.1 Symbiodinium pilosum
GTTTAGGGTTTAGCGTTGAAGGGTTCAAGGTTTAGCATTTAGGGGGCTTTAGGGATTGGCGTTTAGTGTTAGGGTCTAGAGTTGTGTTTGCTTTTGATTTCAGATTCCATTGCTGATGATCAGGTTTTGCAGAGATTTTCCAGCTCCACAATTTTGTGTGTAGGGTCTTCCCTGGGCAGACAGCCCTCAATGAAAACAGAGCATATAATAACCTACAGCATCAATATCAATAGTCACAGAAATAGTACTAAAAATACTTGATTTTTCCATCGGGATTTGACACTCTTCTCCGTAAGGGTCCCAGGACCCAAATAAGGAGGTTTTATAGGGCCCAAATACTATACTATTAATGGTATTTGGGGTTGAAAACCCTATTATTTGGGTCCTTGGACCCTTAGGGTCTTATTTTCTGCTCAAGATGAAGGCAGGGATCGAGGCGTTGGGCGGCACTGGAAGCATTTTGTCGGCTGATCCGGCCATCCATAGCCCTATGGGTCCAAGTCCCCAAACAGGGTTCAGGGTTCAGGGTTTAGGGTTTAGGCTTTAGGCTCTGCGCTACTAAAAGCCATTCGGATCATAGCATTTAGGGCCTACATCTCTGTCACCAGGGTACTTAACCCTAAACCCAAGACCCCAAACCCTAAATGGATCATTCTGGCCACTCCGGCCATGAAAGCCAATGCAAAAAAAACGAAGAGGAGCTGTCAGGGGCAGTTCTCACAGCGCAAAGGGTTTATGTAGCTATATAGTATACTATATGCGCAACTATTAGTATCAGCTTCATAATTTTGGTTATAGATTATATTATGGCACCTTATCTTTGGGGGAACAAAATGGGAACTACCCATAGGAGTAACGGGAGTCTTTGGGAGATTGATCGACTAGTGGCCACAACGTGTAGGAAGTCCCTTTGCAGTGTGAGGGCAGGCACTACTAAGAAACCATGTGAGCCATAGTCTAAACTCCTTAAAGGGGGTTATATAGGGATTATATAGGGGACTACTATAAGGGATATTAAGGGGGATACTAGGAGTTTAGACTATGGCTCATGTGTTTTTGAGTGGATCCTGCGCTATAGGCTTCACCCATGGCCTGTACTTCGTACTATATCAAGCACGTACACGCAGGAACCACAGGCAGGTCTTTCAGTGTACTGGTGCTTTCTTTGTGACCGACTGCTTTACATGTCATAAACATCTCCAAGGTATTGCTGCCTTGGCTACATCCCGCGATAGATACAAGTACTAAATATTTCATCGGCAAAAACCATTCGAATGGCATTGTTGAACTAGGCAAGCGACCCTAATCGTTCAACATGAAGCTTTTTGTGCGGAAAAGATATCAGGACCCTGGAACGACTGATACCGCGAAAAATCAGTTACACTTGTGAAGTCCCGATATACTAGGGTTGTTGGATTGCAGAACGATGCAAGCCCGCGCTACACATTCGAATATGGTCCGGAAACAGTCTGCCTACAGTTACTAGCACCAGCGCCCACCGCACAAAGTTTTAGCTACCGGACCCTGTGGAAGCCAAACAGATCAACCTATAGACAGAATTGCTGGGTCACATACTAACTAGAGCGTGAATTCTCAACGTGTCTATTTCATTTTCCGTTTGATTCCCCATTGTCTCTCATTATTATAGAACCTCCATATCCCTAACCCTAAACCACAACCCTTAGCCCAATTGCCTTGTGATCCCTAATGAGCTACTGTCCATATTAGCCTTATAAAGGGGCCCTTAATACTAGACATAAGAGTCCCTCTTCAAATGTTGTATAGTCCCTACCACAGTCCCTACTAAGGAACCCATGTCCATTGAGTTATGTAAGAAATAGTCCTTGAACCCTAAACCCTGAACCAATTAGAGTATGTAGGATGAGTGCAGCTCAAATAGCTCCAGGTGGATCCGCAGAAGCTTAACCCCACGCAGCCATCTGAGGAGAGAGACTACTTGAAAGGTCAGTGGGCCTTAGCACGTAGGTACGGTTTAGGGATTAGAGTTTAGGGTCAGTGGGACTTAGGGAGTAGGTTAATACTGAGGATATGTGGGCCATTATGAAATTATGTGGCTTCTAAGGGTATGAGTTTGCTTCCTAAGTCCCCGTGACCGGAAAGCAGAGGCGTAAGTGTTGTATTTTAGGTTAACTGGATGATGTCAAGCATGAACCTTGCGTCCTCATAACCGCAAACAGAGAACCGTAAGGTTGGCATGAGATGTGCGCATGTTTTTTGGGTATCAGTATTCTTTAGTTTAGGGCCTGTACGACCCTAAACCCAAAATCCTGGACCCTAAATCCCGAACCTTTGGCTTGTACAGAGGAGGCTTGAGTCTTAAACGCTGGATAGTTGCATAATAATTCTACACTTCTGGTTATACAGTTGAGTATCATAGTGATTATTAAGGGAGGCACTAGGAGTTCAGACTGTAGATCATAGAATGGTTATGTATATTCGTGAATATATGATCAACCCTCTTATAGATTGTAAGTGGGTGGGGGCAGTACTGAACCGAGACCCTAGGAAAATCCGTCTGCCGAGGAAACAATAGGACAACTTGCAGACTCGCAAGCAGAAGATATCCCCCTAAACCCTAGCCCCTAAGCCCTAAACCCTGAACCCCTAAACCCTAAACCCCAAACCCTAAACCCATACCTCTATCAGAGGTCCAGATACCCCCAGCCCCCAGCCTCCAAAAGGATGCCAACAACAGTACGTTCTTCTTACCCAAAACCCTAATGTGACTAATCATTGTAGTATATTGTAGTATATTATGTTATGCCTGGACCCCAAAAGTATGTGAAATATTGGCCTTTAGGGCTGTTATTATGGGTTTAGTGCTATTATTTCACATATGTTGGGGGGTTTAGGTATTGTGGTATATTACAGTATACTATCGGGTAATGTAGACCGCTGACTAACAAACCCCTTCGCCTTAATAGGGATTATGATAGGGATCCTAGTATTAACGCCCTTTAAGGGGGGGGGGGGCAGCAGGTCAGACCTACAACAGGCGGGATTAGATGGTGGACTATCATGTCGGTTATTAAGGGGGATACTAGGAGTTTAATCCCAAAACCCAAAACCCTCATCCCTAACTTAAACCCCAAGCCCTATACTACGGGTTATTAAGGGGGATACTAGGAGTTTAGACTATAGCTCATGCAGCAACAGGCAATGGCTCTAGCAGTTGCTGCTGCTTAAGACCCGCTTCGTGTTTAGGGTTAAGGATTTGGGGTTTAGAGTCTTAGGTTTAAGGGTTTTGGGTTTAGAGTCTAAGGTTTAGGGGTTTAGGGTTTAGGAAAAACCAAGGGTTCAGGGATTTAACAGAGCGGAAGGGGGGCACCATTCCTTATGAGGTCCCCCAGAGCTTTTGAATTCACTTCAAGTGTTTGCTCTTGTTGAACCGATTGCAAGTACTTCTGCCGATTCGCGCTGCAGAGAATATGCCCGTAAACCCAATTCCCTGCAGTTTAGTAAGCAGTATGCTCTGACTAGTTGGCACTACCCATAAAACTGCCGGTAAACAGGGTGTTGTCGTGATGGACGTCAACTACGGACACATTTGCCCATGCGTCTCCCGCCCGCTGCCTTGGTCTGTGGCATTGTCAAGTCTTCATTCTAGTCTGTTTGTCTGTATCCTACGTGTATCCTTGGCTGAAACGTGCTGAAACCTTCAAGCCCAAACCCAACCTTCAACCCCTAAACCCTCCAGCCTATGCAGAACTCACCTCTAAGTCAGATTTCCTTAACTCGTTTAGTATCCAACTAGACCACACCGTAACAAGCCATGGAAGCGACCCAGAAGTTGTGTGCCCTTTGTACGCTACGACATACTGCGCCCCGTGGCCACCGCCATGACTGTTTCTCCTTTGACTCCCAAGAGACGAAGCGCCTTCGGTAGGAGCATCGTCACTTGGCCTTGGGTTTAGAGTTCACATGAGCTATAGTCTAAACTCCTAAAAGGGGGGTTACATAGGGGATTATATAGGGGACTACTATAGGGGTTCTTAAGGGGGATACAAGGAGTTTAGACAGTAGCTCACATAGAGTAACCTAGTTTCCTAACAAATGGTAAAGATACCAAACTGTAGTCACCCCAAACCTTTCTTATGGTTACATCGGGCTCTAGGTCTAGGTCGGGCTCAGAGATAGTTTACCTAGACCCTCCAATGTAGTTCCTTTTTGGGTTTGGTATGGTTTTTTGCTAAGGACTCTTACAAGGACTACCAAAAAGGTACTACATTTGGAGGGTCTAGGTAGAGGTTCAAGGTTGACAGGTGGGTGTCGGTCCAGCAGCAGGGGTCGGCTGGCTATCTGACACATTCACCCACCCTAAACCCTGAACCCTAAACCTCAACCCCAAACTCCAAACCCTAAACCTTAATCCCCAAACCCTAAACCCCAAACCAAATCTATTTCTCTTAGGGTTGGGGATCCAAATTCTGTTAGTTCCATCTTGGTCACGATGAACGACACCGTTAAGTCTCGGCAGCCATGTGGGTTAAGCTTGAAAAGCAGTGATGCCTCAAACCCAGTTATCCCCATATATCCCCACTTTCTACATATATATATATACATATTTATTCATTTATGCATGCACACTACTTTCATCATCATCACTATAAGTATTATTGTCTTTTTGAGTATTAATCGTATGATTGTTATTACTATATGTGGCCTCTGTATAACATCTATGTTATGTTCCCATCGCTGTGCGGACACAGGGCGTCGGCTGGGGTCAACCTGTCCGTTGAGGTTGAGGGGCACTTGGAGGGTCAGAGGAACTTGGTAAGTAGGTCAATGATTTGGATAAGACGGACCATTATCTTGCGTAAAGGGACGACTAGCCTGCTTATTAAGTACCTGGCGACCCTCCAGGATTATACGGCTTGAAACTACTTACTAAGGGTTTAGAGTTTAGGGTTAAGCGTGTCCCCATCACCCTCCAAGCAATAGGGGCCGAAGGCTCAAGTTTAGGGTGTAGGATCAGAGTCTTAGGGTTCAGGATTTAGGGTTCTGAGTTTTAGGGTCTAGGGGTTGTGAAATATCGGGGTTTAAGGTATAGATGTTTTGGGAGTTTAGGGGTATGGCTGCGGTGTACCCTAAACCCTAAACCTGCTTCAGGCTCGGGGTTGATAAGGTTTAGGTTGGTTACTGCGCCCACCCAGTAACAGTCTATATTAGGGGTCCTATTAGGGGCTATATATAACCATAGTATATTTGTTATCCAGCTGTTACTGAGGGGGGGCAGTACCCAAGGTTTAGGGTTTAGGGTCTGGGGTGTAGGCTCGGGCCTTTGGATTTTCGTTTCGGGATCTGGGTTGAGGTAGTAGGGGATGAATAAACTAACTTTCCTGCGGGGTCGTGCAAATACATACCGGGTCGTGAAGAATACATACCGCTCATGATTCTAGAGGACCGCAAAAAAAAAGGGTCTTTGTAGGTTTGATGTTTTTGGTGTATATAGGGCCTAAACCCTAAACCCCTAAACCTTAAACCCTGTGACCTACGAGTTTTAGGAGTTGGCTCGGGCCGGGGCAGGTTTTCGTTTTCATGTAGGCCGCCGAGTGACTCATCCAGAAGTATGGGTATGGGCTTAGAGGTGAGTGTAAGGTAAGCAAGATATGTGGCTTAGGCTTTAAGGTTTAGGATTTGGAAGTTTCCCAAAATTAGGGGTACTTTCTTCGGGTTCCCATAATGGGGACTAGAATATTTTGGGGCTCAATAAGCTGACCCCCCCCCCCATCGATGGAGACGCCCATATTTTTGAAGTATGCTTTGAAGCTTGCAGTGCTAAGACCTATGTGACCTGCAACGAACTCATGCTTGTACCGGTCGACAGCAATTTTCAACCATAAGTGATGCTAACCCTTAATCCCCCAAACCCTCAAGCCTAAGATCCCTAAACCCCAAGACCCTACATGAAACCCTGAAGCCTGAACCCTAAAAGCCCATAAATTTCTGTAAGAACCTAAGCCAACCCTTATAGACCTCACCCCAAAACAACCTACACCACATTATGAAACCATCAAAACATAGAGCGCCGAGGCCCAGAATTGTACAGATAATCTGGACCTCATCGACCAGGCGGGTTTAGGGTTTAAGGGCCTGCAGCCAAATCACCTCCCACCTAAACTCTAGATCCTAATGAGCAGTTTAGAGTTTTGGACATAGGGGTAGAGGGTCCCCCCTGATGTCCAATGTTCCCATGAAATACGTCAATGGGAATCGTCTAGGGGCTGGGGGGCTTAAACGTGAGGGGGAGCGTTTACTTGCATAGTCCCCCTTCAGTAGATAGATTCTGGGGCATATGGGGATGCCCAAAGCCAGATTCTATCTATCAAGGGGGGCTATAGGTTCATAGGACATAGTAGGTACTTATAACTGTGTTGTACTCCTGGTTATACTTGCGGGATGGGCCGACCCCTGTAAGGCGCTGTTAGGGGAGTATATGAGCTTTAGTCTAAACTCCTTAAAGGGGATCATATAGGGACTCCTATAGGGGTTACGGAGGGGGATACTAGGAGTGTAGACAATGGCTCATATATGGATCTTGAAGCCCGGATGTAAGCAGTTACTACGTCCCATGAATTTCGGAGTATGATGCCCATTGAGAAATCATACAACTCAGTGAGAGGGTTTGGGGCTTTTAAGGGTGTTGGGTTAAGTGGTATTTTTTTTGTGGAGATTGGGAGGTGTTGGGCTCGGGGTTTAGGGTTCTACGATTCCGGGTTTAGGCTGTGGGCCTCACAGGAAATCTCTTTAGCTTCCTGCGGTCTTTCGATGTTACAATTATGGGTTCCCCTACTCCCCCCCCCCTTTATACAACCTCTCGGGTTTCCCCTTAATTGGCATTAACGAACCATAGGTAAGCGACAAAAACTAAATGACGGGGGGCCTTAGGCGGTGGCAGCACACCGGCAGCCCATGCCACAAGGAAATCAGGAGGATCCAGCAAATCGACATGTAGATCACCCCCTAAACCCTAAACCCACCTGTGACTTCATCATGCTCCTCTGTTGGGCGTCGGGATTGAATCCACACCAACGGGCAGGATGAAACCAGCTCATGTTGTTCAGCAGAGTTCCAGGTTAAACTATTTAGCCCTAAAGGTCCAAGGACCCAAATAATAGGGTCCCTTTAAAGGGGTTATAAGGGGATTTCTAGGGATATATGGAGATTATATAAGGGTCCAAGGACTCAAACAATTGGGTTTTTAGGGCCCAAATACTATAACATTAATGGTTTTGGTGCTCTTAAGCCCTATTAGTTTGGTCCTTGGACCTTTAGGGTATGGGCTAGGGCTGTGAGCTTTCCAACTTGCCGGGTGCTCATGTAGGGAAGCTCTGGTGTTCGGATGCCGCTTTGTCGCAATGCACAAGCCGTATAGTCCCCCTTAAGCATTGCTTTGGGTATGTTATAACAAGATCCACATATACCCATGTTCTATCTATTCAAAGGGGAACTCTAAGGCACAGTTCCTGGACCCTAAACCTACTGGTACAGCAAGATGAAGACTGACAGGACCAATCCGGCGATTTGGATGCCGATGAGGTAGAGACCCTGCTGGCAGCTATGGGACTGCAAGGACCTGCACGGCTCAAGGCTTCTGATTTGAGATTAAGGGCTCTAAACCCAGAACCCTAAGCACCCTAAACCTTAGGTCCTAAAGCCTTAGCCCTGTAAGTCCTAAACCCTTCTAAGGGTCCAAGTACCTGATAGTGATATACTTACCCAAAACCTGTACTATAATTACTATTACTCCAAACCCAAGTACCTTATTATTGGGTACTTGGACCCTCTGGATAAACCCTAAGGGTTAGGACGGATTGAGGGTTCAGAGGTTCTCAAGACGGGATGCCCGCTGGCTAGGAATTCTTTAGATGCAACTTTAAGAACTCTCTGACGGCTAGTGTTCAAGCTTCGGGGTTGCAAGTTCAGGGTGTATTAGTATAAGAATTGGCATTATTATTGTTACTATTTTGGGGCGTAGAGCCCCGCAAGCTTCAGCACCATGTCGTATGCAGCACTCGAGGGATTCACGCTGACAGGTGACACCCTGCATACGCCGATTTTCTCACTGCAGCCAACAGCATCCTGTACAGAGTAGATTGCGGGCACCCAACTCAGAATTCAAGTAGCTACGCATGGTGTAATTTCCGGTGGTTTTGCTTCCAGTGTTGAAATGGGTGACGGACTACGGTCCTACCTTAGACTTTAGTGCCCACAGAGGCACCGGCCGTGGCCGCTCTTGTCTCACTAATGCTCGCCAGGCTAAGACCTTTAGCAGGGTATTGAATGAATGAATGAATGAATGAATGAATGCATGAATAAATGAATGAACGAACGAACGAACGAACGAACGAATGAATGAATGAATAGTAGTTTCCATTTTCTTTTCCATTATCCCTATATAACCCCTATATATACCCTATATAACCCCTATAATCGCTATTTTCCATGTTCTTTTCCATTACTGAATGAGGGCTTAGAGCCGAGGGTTGAACCCGCAAATTCAGCGTAGGCTTCAGAGTTTAGGTTTCAAGTCTGGGGGAGAAGGATGAAGGAAGTGGTGTCGTGAGGGCTGTGGTGCTATTGCCCTGGTTTACTGGGAGTGTGTTTCCATCTAAGCCCCAAGCCCTACAGTCCCCCTTGATTAAGTAGATAGAATAAGGTATATGGGGATCTTGTTATGATATGCCCAAAGCCATATTCTATCTACTTAAGGGGGAGTATAACCCCCAAACCCTATACCCTAAGCCCTACGGCCGAGAACAGCGAGCCAATGCCTAACCCTCAGCCCTGAAGCCCTGAAGCTGGATTGTAGGTTGAAAGCTGTATCTGTACATATGTATATACATATATGAAATGTATGCATATGTCTATGACACATGCATATCATGTATACATATACATAAATACGTATACAAGTATATGCACACCTACATATATATATATATGCGCCATGGATTCATGTACGTTTGTATGTATGTATGTATGTATGTATGTATGTATGTATGCATGTATGTATGTATGTATGTATGTATACATAAATGTCCATATGTCGTGCTATATTCATACTCATGCAAACAGATGCATAGTTGTACGCATATGATATGGGAGGGGGGCTAGCGGGGTCCCAAACTGAATGGTATATACAAATACATATATACCCTAAACCCCAAACCCTAAACCTTAAACCCTAAACCCTGAACCCTAAACCCTAAACCCCCAAAATGTGGCTGCCCTTCTTAAGCAGGGCAGCCATATTTTGGGGGTTTAGTGTTTAGGGTTTGGGGTTTAGGGTTTGGGGTTTAGGGTTTAGGGTTTAGGATTTGGGGTTTAGGGTTTAGGGTTCAGAAAGTGTATTTTTGGGGGCCCAGGAAGATCTGGAGCCTTGCCCCAGGAATAAAGAAGGGCTTAGGGTTTGGGGTTGAGGGTTTAGGGTGAAGGGCTGTCCCTAAGGTCCAGGTTTCAGGGCTAGATTTCAAAATAACTGTTGATTCTAAATACCTTCAATCCTTACTTCATCCCCATAATGCCGTAAGAAAAATATTGTTGTAGCCCTCAAGCCTACGATAGTACTGTTGCATAATATTTTGAGCAAAAAACTTCCTGTATGGGTATTTCTCAGACCAATATACCCTACCCCTTTTGGATACCTAACTTCATATGTACCTTCCTTATACAAAATTAGGTACCCTGAAGAAAGGGCAGCGTGTGAGCAGTTTAGGTTTAATCCTGAATTACTTATTGGGTAGGTGTTTGAACCCTCAGCGTGTGATCCTGCATAGGTTCGCAGATGTTACAGATGAGGCACGAGAGGCATGCATGGCTAGGTCACACGGCAAAAATGCTTATGCCCACGATGCTCCCTCAACCAGAATTACTGCGGGGTAATCTCTATAGTCGGTACATCAAACTAGCGTTGGTTGGCACATCATGGATAATGGACTTTTTACAGGCTTATGGTCTTTAGGCCGTCAAGCGCAATCGTGACATATTCCCTCAAGGAGAAGAGGGAAAGAACGTGATGGCGGCGCTTTTCGAAGCAGGGTCGTTGTTGGCAAGGTTCTAGCGTTTAGGATTTACGGTTTCGGGTTTAGGGTTTAGAGCTCAGGGCTTAGGGTAAGGTTGCGATCTTTCGTGGAAATATTCTGCTTTTTTACAGATGTGCAATGTACAGGTACATTTTGCATTTACAGGCGAAGCCCATGTAGCGCATGGATACTTATAGGCTGACTGCACAGGAGCCTATAGTCCCCCTTAAGTAGATAGAATATGGGGTATATGGGGATCTTACTCTAATACGCCCAAAGCCATATTCTATCTACTTAAGGGGGACTATAACCATCAGTCAGTTGGATGTGGCGACTCAACCTCGCAATGTCCGACCTGGCATCATATGAGCTATAGTCTAAACTCCTTAATGGGGGGTTATATAGGGGACTACTAGAGGGGCCATTAAGGGGGATACTAGGCGTTTAGACAACGGTACATATGAGCTACGGACTAAAATGTCAGGCTGGGGGGACCGAATAGGACTAGCATCGGGGGGACTAGTATCGGGGGGTTAGGGGGGACCTTTAAGCAGCATACTCAAACTTTAGTCCAGGGCGTCACATGACAGTTCCAGGTTTCAACCTTCAACCCTAAACCCTAACCCTCTAAAACAACTGTTGGTCTTTTGTCAGGTCATAGGGTCATAGGGTTTAGCAAATCCCCTTGTGAACGCTACTTGAATGGTAAACTTGGCTTAGCTAGTAAGTCTATACATATATATATATATAGATGCACATACTCATACATACATATCCGCATGCATGCATGCATGCATGCATGCATGCATACATACACACATACATACATACATACATACATACATACATACATACATACATGCTTAGACATGGGGCATATGTGTGTGTGTATGTATGTGTGTATGTATGTATGTATGTATGTATGTATGTCTGTGTGTATGTATGTATGTATGTATGTATGTATGTATGTATGTATGTGTGTATGTATGTATGTATGTATGTATGT
>CAJNIZ010008374.1:0-14747 GCA_905231905.1 Symbiodinium pilosum
GAAATTCCAGGTGTTTATCGATTTTGATTGCGTGGCAAATCTAGGAGGGGCCGAACAATTTAAAAGGAATACTAATTGTTTGGGGGGGCGGGGGGCCCTATCATTAAAAAGGGTGCAACATTACCGCTGAACTGCTGAACATCGTTGGCTTAAGTCTTGAATGTCCTGATTTGGTGAAATCACTGACTGAACAGTAAGTGCTCTATCTTTCCCTCCGGGCTGCACCTGGAAAGTACTGAAACAAACGGTTTCCAAGGCGTCAATACACAAAAACACGCTATCCTTGCGAGGGTGTCCTGCACCTCGATACCTTTGCGGTTGCTGCTTGCGAGCACAGTGTTCTTTCAATCGTCCCACCATAGGCAGCAATCGTGCGCCTGGAGGTGTGCTGAGCGGGGTGGGGCTCAAACCAGCAACCAACACGGCGACACCAAGACTTGGCCTTTCCGTCCGAATTTTCAAGCAAGACTTACCAGTGGTTGGTGGGGAATATAAGGGCATTTAACCCCCACATAATCCCTATACCATATATTCCCTTCTTCCCTACTAACACCCAGCAAAACTTTCACATCCGACACGCCAAGCCATGACGAACCTGGCCTCACCAACTTGCCAGGTGCGAACGAGGATTGGCGAGCCAGCTTCTCCTTGCCCAGTGCACAGTGATCCCTTGGGTTTAGGGTTTAGGGTGCCCATCTTTCTAAAAACTTCTGTACCTGGGCCTTCAAGTAGGTTAAATATCAGCCCCAAATCCCCACAAACAGCCAAAACGGCCAGTATTTTTCACACTTTGATGTTCAGATGTAGGCTCCGCAGGGCTTATGAAGCGGTCATAGGAGGTTAAACAAATTACAGGAAAAAACTTACCCTCCTGAGCCCTCCTGTGTTCAGAACACTACTTAGCAAAGTGTGGGAGCAACGGAAAGAACTTGGCCTGACGGCTGCGCTTGCAATTTTTTGCTATGGTATTCTCCGAGGTAGGGTAAGGGTGTCTGCAAATGTACGGACAATGGGTTTGCCAGAGGGTAGAAAGTGTCACCAAACATCCAAGCTCCAAAAAGCAGTGCTTTTGAAATGCTGAACCGTTGCAGTGTTTCAACATTTTGTGACTTATGCTTCGGGTGCAAACCCTTGCTGCTACGTAATTAACCGTTTAGGATCCAACAGCGCCGAAACTTTCATCATTAAACAACACCTGTAAAGTGGGGGAAGCCTTGCACGATGTAAAGACTGCAGAAACTTCTGTAATGTTTGGCAAGCGAACCCTCGACAAAGCGCGTCCACTGCGCATGCGCCTACTGAGCAGAAGCACGCGCAAACATACAACAAGGACCCCCTGGGATAGACACATTCCTTCCAGATTCTATCATTGCATCATCACCTCACACAACTCAGAAAACAGAACTCGAAAGAGGAAGCCTCTTGATCATAAACCCTGAACCTAAACTCAATCAGGCACTTCTGCAAGAATCCCAAGGCCTTGAGCTCGATATAGACCCAAGCCTGACCGAGAGTAGGCTCTACCTCAAAATCCTGTAGAATCCTTTTCGGGTCGAATTTCCAAAGGAGACCCCCGACTTCTTGGTTCTGCCGTGGTGTATGCAAGAGACAGCTCCTTAGAAGACTCCGTGAGGGCTTACAGTGGCTTTAGAGATGTGGAACAGATATCAAGTATATGTATGTTCTGAAGCCCTGCGTCCATGCAACGTAGAAGCTGCCATGCAGGCTAAGGCTGGGCTTTAAGTTGTCGGTTTTCTTAACTAAAGGATGTGGAAGTTAGTTGTGCGAAGCCTCTTCCGTTTGGCATGTCTACATAAACCCTGCGCCCTAAACCCCCAAACACTATACCGCACCCGGTTCTGGGAATGAATCAGAGGTTGTATCTCGGATACGGAAATTTAGTGGGGGCGGCGGGAGGGCGGGGATTCTTGACTACTTAAACCCCCTAGTGAGCCAAAGGGAACACATAACTGACTTTCCTGGCGATGTTCCAAATCCTTCGTAGGATCTTTTGTAGGAGTGTAAACGTCCCCTCCCAACCCGACCCTGGTCAGATACAACCCACCTGACAACAAGCCATACTTCTGAGTCTAAACCCTAAACCCTAAACTGAGCCCTAAACTTTAAGACTCCCAGCGCTACTCATTTTGCTTATCCAATCCAGCGGTTCTCAACATAACAAATCGCTAGGGACTCCCCCCTACCCCCTCTTTAATCCCAATATATCCCTAGCAGCAATCCGACAACTCAGAAACATCTCCGAAGTGCAACCAATGCCCAACCGCAAATCCCACATTCTAGACAAGCTCCCAGCCAGAGGCTGGTGCCTGCCCGGAGCTAGGGAAGCCAAGGCCCAGCAAAACCAAAGCCCAGACCCCTCAACCCTAGTTGCTCAAAGCCCGAAGCAAAAGACCCCAAGCATGAATCTTCCATGGGTCTGCCCAGCGGCTTCCATCGCCGAAGGCAGCAACCAGGTACCTTCTGCAAGGGCAAGGACCGCCCAAAATGTCTGTACATGAGCCACATATCATGATCAACCACCATACAGAGGAAGCTAGCTGCAAGATACGGCTCTTCCTTCGACGCCCAGTGGCCCAACCCCAGCCCTAAACCATACATGTCGCCTGCCAGCAGATGCGTGTCATAAACTGACAGGCAAGCTGTGGAACACTCAGTAATTGTGCGTCCTCTCTCGGGAGATCCCTTAGAAAAAACCGCAGCTTCCGTTTCAATTTCCAGTTTCTTTTACCCTTTGATGCTCCCTTCTTGTGGCTATGCATGCCTAAATCACCCCTACATGACCCCAAAATAACACTGATATAGCCTCGTTAGGATGATTCCATGGAGTGCCGAACTTGAGCAGGCTATCAGCATGAGTTGCCACTTCATCACATAAAGAAGGATTTGGTGGTTTCTCAAAATTAGGGGTCCCAATCATGAGGACTATAGAATTGTGGTCCCCTACATGGTGGGGCCAGGAAGCTGAAACTTGGCCTATAAGTAACTTCCAAGGGTAGAAAGTAGCATTGTAATTAATTCTAGTGATGGGATTTGTAGTACAGGTATGTAACTCGTGGGCACCCTTGTATTTAGGGAATATACCGAGGCTTGGGCTTCTAGAGTCCTGCCCACGTGAACTCCAGTCTAAACTCCGAGTATCCCGCTTAAGAACCCCTATAATACTCCCTTGTAATATTCCCCTATACAAGAGTTTAGACCCTGAACCCTATACATAAACCCGTTCAAGGCGTTTAGACTATAGCCCACATGAAGTCGCCTGTCTTCCTAGGAGGGTAGCAATTCAAATGAGTTGTCAAGCTCAGCCGAAACTTTTGCTCATGAGGAATAACTATGGGGCAGTTCCAACTTGGTAAGTCCGGAAAATCTTCATTGAGGTCTCGAGATTACTCGTCGGTTATTGTTCCTGCCAGCGCTTCTTCAGAAGGAATCTGCATCTTGGAGGCAGGGTGCTTGCCTACATCCACGCCCTGCAGGCCAGGCAGGAGACTCTTGCAAGGCGCTTTCTGCAGCTAACCCCCTCATGGAACGTGGGCCTGAACACCTAGACATCGGCGCCACATCAACTGCCAATCAAAACCAGAGCCCAGCAACATGTGTAGTTTAGGTGAGGACCGCCTTTTGCGACTGCATGTTCTATGCGGTCGACATGCTTGTCTGGAACCCTCAAAAACCTGCGCAACAGGTCCGTATATTGTACGAATATCAGCATTTTTTCGGTCAGCACTAGTGGTCAACCTACATGCCCATGCAAACAAAGATCCCCGATAAGGAGCGCTCATTTCGAGGAGCTCTGCCGTGTGCTTTAAACGAAAAATGCGACTGGTGCATTCGTCCTGTAGAGAGCTACGACGTAAGGACACGAGACATCTGAACCCCACCGGTTGTACTATTGGAGACAGCTGACATTGGAGTCTCAGTAGAGTCGATCCACGCCCCAACTGACAAAGGGGCGTGACGTTTCACACAAAAGCTTGTTCGCGTAAAAGACGCCTAACAAGCGTTTCGCGAATGATGTTGTTGCTGCAGGTCTTCTAGGCCCAAGCAAAGATCTTGAGGTGAGAAGACAGTTCTTCCCTCTGAATTTGCCAGCTTGTGCAGCCACCCTGTCAAAAGTTCAATTTAAACCAGACTTGGCTGCAGCGCAGCTCAGTCCACTCTAGATGCTAGGGTGCTCTCCGAAACAGGCCGGGGGTGTCTTGAGGGGACTACTGTGAAAGTGCCCACATTCCAGCAACAGTTGCAGCTGTGGTTAAATTTCTACTGCAGAAGAATCCCATTTCCACATTTTTCAGATCTACGCGCAACCTCTCTCAAGACAGGGCCTGAGATGTAGCGTCGACTCCCGTGTTCGAGACAGAATCACCGAGCTACATTGCAATCTCAGAGTATGTATACTGGAAAAGACTTAGTGGTAAACCCTTAACCTTTAACTCACAAAGGGGTATTATGGGGGTTATATAGGGACTATTAGGGTATATATTGGGGTTCTATAGGGATGATGGAAAACAAAATGAAAACTACTATAAGGGTTTTCGGAGTCACCGACTTGCAAACCATGCCTCGCTCAGCGGACCTATTGCGATCGCGCAAGCAAGACAGCTGTGTGAAATCAGCCAGCTGGGTGTCGGGGATACATCTAGATTTGAGATCTTTCGGCTATAGGGCTTTGAAATTGCAAGGTTCCGGAACGTGAGGTCGCCAGGGTCCTGGTACTTTGACACTCTCCATCAGCTTTCTTGCATTCTTCTGGCCCTACAGCCCTGCTCCTGCTCCAGGGCTTCGCCAGCCCGGGTCTAAACTATTGTTTCGGCCTAATCCAGGCAGGCAGCTTGAACGTGAGTAGTACCCTATACACTTCTCCGATACAGGCATGAAGATTGTTAGGGAGTGGCTTCGTCCTTTGCAAGCCACCCGCCTGCGAGCTACGCAGAAAGTAGTCAGTTTCTAGGCCACGGCAAGAAATTTCGTAAGCGGGAACCTGTGCAAAGAACGCCTCTGGCTTGCCATGTACTTGATAGACAGCAATCCGGTTTCCCATGAAGCTACCCGCAGTTCTTGAGCTGTAATATGGTACACTTCTGCAGCCCCGAGACAGGACGCATAAGTTGAAGAAATGCCCCAATTCTTTTAATCTACCTGCACTCATCTGCTGTAAAGGACCTACCAACAAATCTAAGTGCATTCTATGCATATCCCAACATACCCTCTGTACCTTCTCTCTGGCACATGTGTGTGGCCATGCTCTGGCATCTTACGTGTACTCCTTCGCACACTTGGTCTTCTCCCTGCCATGATCCTAAATACTGCGCTCCAATGTTTCAGAACCTGAGCTGCTCATGTGCAAGTCACGCTCAGAAGGGGCCGCAGTTGATCTGAAAGGAGCCCACACAAACCTCCTCCGAGAAGTCCTGGGTGACAGTGCCCAATCTTCTGAATTACCAATACATGAAGTAGCCAAGCAGCATGAACAGGAAGAAGATGACAGCGGTGATGAAAATGGCGATAGCAATGATGATGGTCATGCGGGCGGTGATGGCGGTGGTGATGGCGGTGGCTGCGGCTGCGGCCGCGGCCGCGGCGGTGTTGCGGAACGGTGGTGTTCATGATGGCCGCAGCGGCGGCTGGTGTGGATGATGATGATGATGATGATAACGGTTGTAATGACAAGGATAATAATGGTGGTACTGACGATAATGATGATGACGATGATAACGATGATGACGATCATAATGATAATGAGCACGGTCATGATGGTGATGGTAACGATGGTGACGATGATGATACTGACGGCTGTGACATCAACGATTATGGTTGTTTGCTCCCGAAACATCCCCTGCCTCATGCCTCAACAGAGTGCCCGCATTGCGTGTTGGGTACCACAATGCTACACATGCGGCTTTTGGCAGTGTACCCTGTACACGTCGTAGGACTCCACACTGAACCCTAAACTCCATGACCAAAAGCCCCGGACGATTCAGCAAAGGGTCCTCCAAGCTCTCCGGTGTCCACCCCAGCTGAGACAGCGGCTTAGCAAGACCGAGCCTGAGTACATGAAGGCTTCTTGCTTCTGGTTTTGAATGTGATGAAGAGGCCACATGAATTGCCATAGAACAATATAGAGCATTGGGATATAGCAGGTGTTGTCGCATGAGGGCTAGGAAAATATGTGTAATTGTGCAGGCTTCTACATGGTTTTGGTTTATAGGAGACCGAGGGCTTAAGGGGGTTTAGGGTTTAGGTTCTAAGTTTTGCTGGCTTTGGGATTCATGCTGTCTACCTAGATTCCTACACCCTGCGCAGTTTTTAGGATACCTAACTTCACGTCCAAGTAGCACTTGCTGTATACGAAATTAAGTGCCCTAAAGCCGGGTAAGGGTATAAATGTCTAGTTTTAGTCACAAACATCTTGAAGGGTGTGCCGTTCAGGCCTTCAGCCCTTTTCAGTGAAATTCCTTTCGTGTGCTTCGTGCGCGTTGTGTTGTCTACACCGGCAAGAAGAACAAAATCAGGCTCTATTTTGGAGTCACTTGTCTTTGGAAAACTACTCAGACAGTACGCCACGCCGCCTGATGAGGTTTGCCAGGCTCCAGTCCCACCATTCGAAGTCAACCCAATCGGAGTCCTCTCCCCAAACCCCTTACACACAGAAGAACATTCCTAGAGATTTGGAGATAACATGGACCCCCTCGAGGAGTGTACAGGCATGGTCTTGAAAAAGCATCCACTGCGAGTGCGGGGACTAGGGCCTACCTACTGTAGGACATGCACACACATCCTGCTCTCCGAGAGCGAAAAATTGGATTTGCCTTGCAATCACCACCGCAATACCGAACGCCTTTTTCGGTCGCTGAGAAGGTATCTAGAGTTCGTTCCCATTGCGATTAAGCCATATCGTTTCCTATAATATACACGTAAAAAATAAATACATAAGCAGCTAAGTAGATGAATACATAAATGAATACATGAAATGAATAAATGCATGTATGCGTACTATGGTAGCTTAAGTGCTCTAATAGCAACCCAGCTGAGGGTCTGGGCATCTGTCTGTGGTTCGATGTACGGGCTTATTTGGGGGCATCAAGCCTTCAGATCTCTCAGTAGGCTCCGTTCAGACACGTAGCTTCCATTTATGGGCTGGAATACAGGGTGGTGCCCCCTAGTTCCAAACCTATACTTATCCCCCGTATAAGTTACTTCTCACCCTTATGGGCCCCTCGTTGTACCGCTCAGCATCATTTAAAACATTAACCGAAGTGATTGGCATCTCTAATCTAGGCTTTTAGCTCGCACCGTCTGGACACAAGGAAACGGCTACAGGTAATGCACGCCAAATTGGTAGAGGCACATTGGGACTTATGAGGGGCTACCAGGCTACCATAGGGATCCATGCTTCCGGCCCTCACGAAGCAAACCCTAGACCCTCGACTTTTCAAGAGTACCTCACCCCCTCTGTCCTCATGGCAGCAGCACACGGACGGGTCCGCATTCCAATCTGGGCGTTGAAACGTCGCTAAAACATGCACAAGCAATGGAAAAACAGTGCCGGCTATGAGGAGGAATATTACTCACACACAGGCTGGTTCATTCATGGGCGTTACTCTTGACCCTGTCCGTCCAAAGCACTCACACGCAAGTTCCTCCCAACAATCTTCCTGTCCTTGATAAGATACAACGAAACATTCTGACAGTTGGGGAGCACCACACAAGGAGCAGTTTTTGTCAAGCTCTTACATATGACATGCTTAAAAGGGTGATGCCTGCACACCTCTAGTTACCTCAAAAAGAAGCACATCAACGCTTGAAACCTCCTATTTCTAACGCGATCACGCAGCTGTGGCCCATGCGCCCTGACCAGTAGTAGTCGCCGAAGAAGGACGACTTATCTTGGGCAGCATGCCCCTGGTAGTGCAAATAGTTCCGAAGGAAGGACAACCTCTCAGGTAATTTTCAAAGTCATGATTCAAAATGGGCTTTAGACAGGCAAGTGCTGACTAGCAATCCCTATGGGAGGTGGTGGCTAAGAATTGTCAGCCTCTCATGACCTAAGCCTTAGCAAATTCGGCCTGACATATCGCAACAAGGTTTGCCGAAACCCTGCCATTACCTTGAAGCTTTGAGCCTGTGCCAAGATGCAAAAACAAACATTACGACAGAAAAGCTACAGCCCCAGACGTTGTATTCTATAAAAAGACCCACAGAAACCCCTCCACTCTACCAGCACAAACAAACACCTGCGCCCAACAGCTAAGCCTAACAACGTGGACCCGATGCCAAAGCTAATAGCCCTAAACTCTAAACCCCGAACTGTGAACCAACAATCCTGAAACCCTACGCTATAACGCCTTCAATCCCCCAGACTTCCCGTGAGCGCGACTGAAAATATACAGCAAAAAGACAGATCAAGTAGCACTGAACCTCACCAACCTCCACATATCGACAAATTCGGCGTCCAAACCAAACCTTGAAATATTACAGTCCATCCCTAAACCCCGAAACCAGAAACCCTAAACCCAAGACCTGGAATTCCAGGTTTGGCCCCGAGCAGCCTAAATTCTATGAACCCTATGAAATGAAAACTTACTGGTGGTGTCGTGGTTAGTAGCCAACAAGGGAATGCAACCGTGCCCCCGGTAAGAAATGTCCTGCGCTACCAAGCAATAGACTCAATGTGTACATGAGAGACCATATAGGATATATGCTGCTCTACCGATCCCAAACCCTAAATTTCGGCCAGAGTAGCTTTTGGGCCCTCCACATGACTTGGGCCTGCTTCGGATTCGGGAGCTTCGTCGGGTTGTTGCAGTTCCGTGCCACCTTGGCCGCAATATGAATTATATAGTCTAAGCTCCTAGTATCCCTCTTCATAACATTTCATAACCGCTGTAGCAGTGCCCTATGCAGTTCCCTATATAACCAGTCTATTAAATGTCTTATTGAACCCTGAGGCCCTGAGCACAGGAGAGCCCAAGACTGCACACCCGAAATCGCGGGCCTGTGTCGCAAATCCTGCATGAGGCGGTAATGGGTGGTGCCCTCTAGTTACATATCCATACTTACAAATCGCGTAACTATAACTTATAGCACTTACAACTACTATGCTTCTCCCCATATAAGTTACCTATCTAACCGACATATAACTTATGGCCCCAACATTGATTGTGTAGACAACTTGAAGGCCAAGCCTGATGACACAAGTGGTGACCCAACCCTAAGCCCCCTAGCCCCAAACCCGAAACAGTAAACTTGTCTTTTGGGCTGGGCACGGGGGCTGCTGTATGAGTACACATAAAGCCTTCATTCATGATAAGCCTTACATCGCCTAAGGACAATCTGGCATGGGGAGAGACTCTATTATGGCAGGCTTGGCGTTTAGGGTTTTTGGAGGTAAAGCGGTTATAGAATACTCCCCTTAGTATCAAAACACCATTGCGGCGTACTATATATACCTAGAGCATTGAACCTTAGAGAGGTGGCGGGTGTCAATGATGTTAGGGTGAGAGCACTGAAGATCCTCCGGCGCAGGAACCTTAAGCAAGGGTCCAAGTACCCACAACCATCTACTTCCGCAAAAACCTGTACGTACTACAGTTACTAGTACCAAAAAATCCCAAGTATCTATTATTGAGCACATGGACCCTTAGGGGAAGCCCTTAACCATGACAGGCTGCCTGTAGCCCAGCACTCCACTCACCGATGTAGAGTCTATACCTGGAGATTTCCAAAAAACGGGTGTCCCTCTATGGGGTTCGGCCTGTCCAGGATTGTAGTAATTGGGGGTCTGGATTGGAGCCCGTGTTTCTCGAAAGTACTACCTTGCTGAGGATTCGAGGCGCACATGGGCTGCGTGCAGGGTAGCGTAAAGAGATGGAGTGTCCAATTTGCGCCGGTCGCTGGCCAACTGAGCCCCAATCTGTAGCAGTGGAAAAATGGTCACCACAACACTGTCCATGTGCCGGTGTGATTGCGAGATTATGGCGCATTTGCCGGAGCTATAACGTACTGCATTTCATATGTGGTCATGACCCAAGCGGTTTCGGCCTAAGCCCCTGCTACTCTATCCATAGTATCCCTCTGTCCTAAGCGCTACACCGCATGTCTCATTTTCCTGCACTGTATAAACCCCTGAACCCAAGACGCGATCTAGCTTCTACCCCTTGCATGGAGAAGGCACAACGAAAGATTGAGGACAAAGACGGTAGCTTTTCTGAGGTTGCAAGGCTTAGGGTTTAGGGTTTCAAGTTCGGAGTTCAGGGTTTGGGGCGCAATTTCTTGCGGCTTGGGCGTGGGGCTTAGGGTTACTGGGGCAGGCCTCAAAAGCTAGCTGAATTTCCCAGGAACCGCCAAAAACAAGCCAACCAATAAGTACTCTGAATGTGGCCGGCCTCCCACTCACAAATCCTGCACCATAACCCTTTGTATAAGCCTGAAACCCCTCAACCCTGAAAATCCGAAACGTTATGGCTTCTCAGGCGCCCCTTGTCTAGGAGACCCATCTTCATGTAGCCCGCCCAGGCATGCTGCCTTACTTGCCAGGAGTTTCATCATATTTGCGTAGACTGCGGGGGCTGCCAAGGATTATTCTGACTTTAGCGCAATTGTTGTTTTTTTTGGGAGGGGAGAGGTGGTGATTTAGGAGTTGGGGCTTGGTGTTATTGCCTTTGGAGTCAAGACCGCTCCGTAGTCTCCAACTGGCTGCCTTTGGCAGATGTTTCCACGCATAGTTGCCCTTTAAAAGTCTTTTTTGAGACTTAAGAACGAAGGAGGTCGAAGCTTCTGGGCTGAGTCCCGGCTGAATTACGAACATTGCTACAAACGGGCTTTTGTAGGGCTGAAATCACTCGTGAGTTTGGCTCATACACTTCAATAGCCTAACCATGAACATCTAAAGCTCGACCCACACTAAACTCAACGACAGGGCACCTTGTACCCCCCGAAGAACAGTATAGCTCGTGTCATCAAGACCCATCAAAGGACCCATGGATTTTGAACATCTGAAAACGAGAGCCTACGCACTTGGCTCCAGAGTCGCTCGTACTGATGCGTGGTGTTGGGCACGTTGGCCTGTTCGGGCTTCGGTTTGGGGTTTAGGCTTCGGGTTTGCTGGGGCGCGGGTAGGCTGATCTAGCCACTGAGCTTCGGTTTGGGCCTGTGATACCCAATTCCCCCTCACCATCAACGGCCTAGGAGCACAGGCAACAAGCCAACCAAGCCAAAACCCCTAAGCCAGGCACCGGAATTATTGCGGTATGGGGTACAAGGCATACAAGAGTTTCGATCTCCACCGTAGGCACCACGTACTTTCTTGTTTGCATGCGGAGCGTTTCTGCTGTGCATGGAATATGTGGGCCAAAAGATGTGCTGATGCGTGCTAGCACTTCTTCGTTTCTCGCGATGCCTGGACCGATGCCTGAACATTGCCGTCCATCTGGGTGGCTCTTACGAGAAGGCCAGCAGCATCTTGGAGTGACTGCCCTACCTTGCCTGAAGCCCAGGCAAAGCTGCGACTCGTGCTGCTTCTTGGAAGTAAATCAGTCCACCAGCGTTTATGAAAAAGAAAACCCTTCAAGATAAAGGCTCTTAAATTAAAGAAGTGTAGTCACTTCTCAAAAACAGATTTGGACCATACAGCTCCTGAATCGGCTCCTGATTATAACTTATAACCGCTTCCCAAGAAGAATAAGAATTACTTGCAATCATAAACTGGGCTGCTGTTAAGGAATTTAGATTAAGTTACCATTTTCTGGGTATATAATGAATTATGGGGGGTTCCTCATTATTGTAATTGATAAAAGCTCATTAACACTAACCCAGGAGGCTCTCATGTCAGTACGTCTTCCAACATGTCAAGCCTTCTGAGTACATGGTAGCTTCCCTGCCTCGCACACGCATGGCACGGAGATGTAGCTCTCCTTTCACCGAAAGTATGTTTCGTGGTGGAAGCTTCCTTACTGAACGGGGTCGTACAAAGGGGCGCGTAAGACATGACCAACCGGTCTCGCACGCTTTTTTTTCATGTTCACTGTCCGATTTTCTGAAAACATCTTGATTGTGAGGCTGTGTGATCCAACGCCGATTATGCGTTGCTTGCCTGCTGAAGAACTCTCTCGCTTGATGGCTCTGTTGATATGCGTGGTACGGATTCTCAAAAGAGTTCCTATACGAGCCACAGCCCGCATATATCCTCGAACCCAAATCCTGGAAGGTTGAGAGGACCCCTGCATAATCCCCGCATAATCCCATAATACCTGTATATCAACCTGCTACCAACCTGACCAAGACTTTACCCTGAGCAGCTCAGAGAACCGGAGGCTGAACCATGCTGTGGATACTCCTCGGCTCCATAGACATTGCACATGGCCGGCCAGTTGAAATAGTGGTGGACGTCCAGAAGCCAACGATCCTGAGCGCTGCATCGCATACTTGTAGACTTTAGGACTGCTTTAGGATGTGGGGGTGTCCAACAAGCAGGGCAGTAGGGGTTCCTTTTGGGGACCCTCAGAACAGGGCGTGTATTGTAACAGGATCTATATATTGGCCCCAGTTTATGGCAACCCCTATGTGTCTGCCACAGTTCGTATTCTACAGCAAAGGCCCCCGATGGGATTCACAAGAAGCCTTGCTGAAACAATCTGTACAAACTGCTAGCGCTGGAGGGTAGACGGCCGAAAAAATCATCACAGGAGATCTGCTGCCACAACTCTTTCAGCGGCGAGTAGGGCCCTAGGAGGTCTTCGGACATCGTAGTGGCGTCATAATTCTCGGTGCCGTCGTTGAGGCCGAAAGATACCTGGACTGCTTTCTGTCAGGAATCCGAGGGCCAGTCTCACAACTCCGGCAAGGGGGACATATGTCATTCTGTGGAGTGTAGAGCATGGGCATAGCTGTTTAGGTCTTGTTGGAATCAAGGAGTTAAGGCCTCAAAGCTACTCAAAGAACATTCCAACAAGTTGCGTAGTCGAGGCGCAGCGAGAAACCCTTGAAGGTGAAAAGATGTGAAAAGGTTACCCGTGTGAAAGAATGTATACATGTACACATATCGCATTCGCGAACCACCGCCAGCGCCTCTACTTATGCTATGAGCTCTGCAGCTGAAAACTATGCAGACGATCCGTATGAATTTCGGTTGCCCTAAACCCTGAGCCCCCAAACCGAAATCCTGATAGCTGAGGGCTGAGGGCTGTGCGTCATCCAAGAACTGGGACATGACCGTGGCAAGACCAACCGTGGCGGACCTCACTGCCTGCTCCTGCTTCAGGAAGCATCATGGCTTTCCCTACTCATTCCCCTATGCTTGTGGCCTGTTAGCAATACGCCAAATATCCCTAAACGGGTATAGTAGGGCAACTCCTGAAATCAGCGGACAGGGTTATGTTTCAGAGAATATAAACTTTTGATACGAAAATTGAAGCGAAGGCTGTACTCAGGGGGTCGGCCAATGCTGCCACCTCTCCCACTCAGCTTTGCTGAAGTTCAATATGCCAAAACTGAAGATCACCTCCAAATGGTGGGAACATGTGGGAAGGACACATTGATAGGCCCACAGCCCATCGAACTCTGAAACTCTAAGCCCAGTGGGCTTCGAAAGTTCTGGAAAACCGTAAGCACTAATGCTCCTTGGCGTCGTGTTGCATCAGGTCCGGCTCCTCAAGTGACGTGATCTCCTACCCTGATATGGGGGTTCTGAACATGGGATGCCCTTAAGGACCGTGTAGGGTTTAGGACTCATGGTTTCGGGTTTGAAGCTTAGGGTTTCGGGTCTAGGTCTTATAGGGTGTAGGAACATAAGGAAATTGTAAGCCGATCCGATTCTGGAATAATTTGGGGAGGATCTTGAGAAACTCCAAAGTTGAACACTTTGTGTCTTTGAATTGCTGGTCCTTGGAACAATGTCACTAGGGGGCGGCACTTTATTCAGCTGAAGCAACTTGCAAGCATGATCACAAAGGACACAGAGCCATTACATGGTCTTCAGTCAGTTCAAGAAGGTGCGAGATTGGAAGCCTGGGCTTTTAAACATCTTCCAATGTGCAGCCCTACGCCAATAGACTGGAAGTACCGTCCCAGTTTTGCTTCAAGTTTCCATTTGATTTTCCATGGTTATCATTATGATCATTATTACTATTCTGGTGTCGTCTCAGCTTCAGCATCCACCTGTCCAAGTCCAGCATGCCAACACCAACAAGTTCTGTTGTTAGTCAGCCAGGTCTCGTTCATAACCTCATAAGCAAAGATTGCTCCAGGCATGAGGCCATTGATGAACCTCGGAGGGCTCTCAGAGAAGTAGATGTAGGGGCTGTAGGATTCAGGGTTATTCTTTAGGATTCAGTGTCATTGTCGGGACTTTGACAGGGTTAGGGGTCGACGAATTTTCGTGGCATTGGAGGGGCCACTAGCCTGACTCAGCCGACTGCAAGGACCGTGGTGACCCTGCGCTTGGCTGTACCGTTCCCAACCCCCCAGCCCCCTCATCCAGTCACCCCTCGCCTCACCCAACCACACTCTGGACTTGGGATTGAAGGGGTTGGGATTTCAGATAGACCGGCGGTGCTCAATCGGTGCACGCGGGTGCCTCACCCCATTATCCCGCTAAGCTCGCCACCGGCCGTGGTTGCACGCAGCCGGAGAATTCTGAAATTCATTCAAAAAGTCAAAAAGCCAAAAAGTCAAAAAGTTTCAATTTTCGCAAAAAGTTGCACTTTTCGACTTTTCGGGCAATGTTCTCACTT
>CAJNIZ010008375.1:0-13805 GCA_905231905.1 Symbiodinium pilosum
CCCCCAGCTCCGGTGGGAAGCGGGAAGGTGGGAGGGTGGGAGGTGGGAGGTGGGAAATCGGAGGATCGCCGTAGATCGCTGTAAATCGAATCGGTAGATCGATGTCGATCGAATCGATTCGGTCATGGCATGTTCTTAAAAGACCCTGAGAAGCCTACAGTTTGTGGAAAGCCCTGTCTAGGTGCCTTGGTCAGTATTTGTCCGGAACCTATTATAGGGGCCTGCGTATTTACCAACACAATTTGGAATTCGAAGTACCCCATACCATGATTGTACAATGAACCGGAACTGGAATATCGACAATTATTTAGGTAAGCCCTTGGTCGTCGGGTTTCCTACCAACTGACCCAGGGTCTAAACTTCTAGTATGCCCCTTAATACCCCCTATAATACTCACCCATATAACCCCTTATATAACTCACTCACCCGTATAATCCCCTGTATCACCCCCTTTAAGGAATTTAGATTATAATTCAACTGACCCTGAAGACCTAACGCCTTTGACCTTGCGCCACAGCCCTTCCTCCAACACGCTGTCGCAGCAGCTCAACATTCAGGGGTCCAACAAGTCTACCCTAACATGGCACCTCATCATCATATAAGGGGAATCAAGGGGGTATAGACCCTAAAGCTTAAACCCTGAACCCTAAACCTCAAACGACTTAAACCTTAAACCCTAAACCCTGAAGCTTAAGCCACTTAAACCTTAAACCCTAAACCCTGAAGCTTAAACCCTAAAAGCTAAACCCAAAGCCACAGTCGGCCTGAGGCTTGGCATCCCTTCGCGGGAAATCAGTTGACGGGATTAAGAGCTTAGGGGCTGTCAAGGAGTCAGGGTTTAGGGTTTAGGGTAGGGCAGGGGGTTTTGGGGCTTTAGCGGTTTTAGGATCTTTGAATCTGAGGTGCTGGGAGTTAGGTATTGGGGGTGTTAGGTTTAAAGTCCAGGGCCCAATTGAGGTGTTAGAGCTTGAAGTGCGTGGACGGAAAGAGAAACCTCTTCAGTTCCGCTAATAAACGGAACATAGCAATATCAGCAGTAGAAACGGGTTATAGCAGGATTTAAAAGGCATGTCTCACAAGGTAGCTACTTCCTAGTTGACCTGCTAACATTCATTTTTATACGGCTATGGGATAGCCTGCAACAACTCATTCGGCAACTCCCAGTCCACCTCAGCTTGATAGCAAATACCAGTAGAGGTTGGGCCCTGCCCCCACCCATTAACAGTCTACATTAGGGGTCATATTAAAGGCTCTAAAACTATATGACAATTATTGTCCAACTGTTAATGAGTGGGGGGCAGGACCCAAAGTAGAGGCTGTATTAGGGCTTGAGCACAGCGCCTACTTGGAGGGTCAGGGGGACTTCGTAAGTAGGTTAGTAACCCCTATAACCCATATAGTAACCCTAAGTATCCCCATTATTAACCTACGTACTAAGTCCCCCTGACCCTAAACCCTAAACCCCTAAACCCTACAGTAGTTTCCATTTTTTCCACTACGTCCACCTGACCCTCCGAGTACGATGGTTTGTGAAGGTTGTTTAACGGATGTTCCCGAGATGGCTTATGTTTGTAAGGTGCATTACCCCTCAGAATCTGCCTAAGGTGGGAGATGGGTTTAGGGTTTAGGGGTTTAAGGGTTTAGGGTTTAGGGGTCTAAGTTTAAGGTTTAGGGTGTAGGCTTTAGGGTTTAGGGTTTAGGGTGTATGGCGTGTAGGATACAAGCATCAGCAACACCAGATAACCAGGAACAGCGTAACCCTGCAAAACTGACGAGCAAGCGACTCAAACGTATGTACTCACATGATTGCACCCTGAAAAATACGCAACAACAGCTCAGGCTTCACCAAGTATTGACAAACACAAAACCCCTGCAGATCCTGGTAGAGAACCTGAATAATGCAAAAACCTGGTACAAATAAGCTAGCTTACTGCGCCCAGAGACTGGGTTGCTGCTTAGGAACTTAAATTAAGTTACCATTAAATGGGTATATGAGAAAAAATAAGGTTTCCTTGTTATAGTAACTTAATTTAAGCACCTTAACAGCAACTCCGTACGGTTGGCCGTACCGTGCCGTGAGAGTAAACAACTAACCGGCCTGCTGGTTCTCTTGCAGCAACAACATCCGCAACACCGCAGATACCTTGCTTGAGGGGTTTAAGGTTTCGATATAGGGTTTAGGGTTTAGGATTTAGAGTTTAGGGTTCAGTGTCTAGGGTTTAGGGCTTTGGAGGGTCAGGGGATTTGGCAGGTATACTTATAACTACTTATCCCCACTGTTACTCTACTTACTTCGTCGCCCTGAGCTTCCCAAGTAGCCCATATGCTCCGGGCTTGTTCTCAGTCAGCCTTTGACCCTATGGTCCCTCAAGTGAAGCCTAGTTTATGGATTAAGGGTCTAGGGTTGAGGGATCTTACTAAAGTTTTCGGAATTCCATATTTTATCTACTTCAAGGGACTAGAGTAGAAGGTTTGGGGTTAAAACGAGAAGCCTTGCATCATTCCCAGTTACAGTGATACTTGGAATTATAATAGCCCCTTAGCAAGGCCCCTTTGAGGACAGCCACTGGCAGGGCACAGATAGGCCTAAATATCTATGGGTGCTTCCAGAAGTAGATGTCTGCTCATACACCTCCAAGCAATCATAGTCCTTACCCTTCTAAAAAAGAGGGGGCAAGTTTTTGGAACCCGCCGGTGCGACGGTTGGTCAAGTCCTCCGAGCCCTGAGGGTTGAAAGGGTTTAGGGTTTAAGGGTTTAGGGTTTACGGGTTTAGGGTTTATGAAAGGGTTTAAGGGAGTAGGGTTTACGGGCTTAAGGTTTTTATAAGGGTATAAGGATTTAGGTTTCGGGGCTAGGGGCTCTAGTCGGTCTCAGGTAGGACTTACATGCGTGGTCCCACAGAAACACCCACCATGCCGATTCCGAGGAAGCACTTCTAATCTCCCGTAAATCTAAACCAGAGCAACCCTACCAGGAACAAAGCCGACCGGTGGTGAGTGGGGAAAGGGACACGCCCACCCTAAACCCTAAACCCAGGGCAGTCCATCTAATCACACAACTCAATGCTTCAATTTCCTACTAACCATCGATAACAAGGAATATTCAGCTTTAGGGTGGAGTCCTAGGTTTTTGCTGAAGGCACAGCTCCCAGAGCTTGTAAGAACCATCCCGATGCTGCAGGGCTTAAGGAAAAGCAAAAAGAAAGCTTTCCCTAGATCATTTAAACTCTACGTTAGAGCTTAAGATCTCCGCTGAGACCCTAGATGCTAAACCGCATTTTGCAGCTGAGTATTTCCCACGGATGTGACAGACTTCAGGTACCCCCTAAATCTTACATGGCCCTTTTACATCTTTATATACCCCTACATATCCCTATGAACCCCATTTCTGTAGTAGTTCCTGTATAATCCCTTATATAACCTCTTTTCAGGAGTTTAGATTATGGCTCATTTAACCCCCTATAACCCCTTTTGTAAAAGAGTCCAGGCAAAGCCATCCCCCCGCCCCAACAAAAAAAGACAAAAAACTACACCTAAACCCCTAAACCCTAAACCCCTAAACCCCTAAACCCCTAAACCCTAAACCCTAAACCCCTAAACCTTAACCGCGCGCCACATCTTCGGCCCTGGCCAAGGCTGAAGACCGGGACCAAAAAGCACGAGGATGGCAGGTAAGACCTGGAGGTGGGGAGGGTTTAGGGTTTAAGGGTTTAGTGTTTAGAGGTTTGGTGGGTTTAGGGTTTACGGGTTTGGGGTTTAGGGTTTAGGGGTTTACGCTTTAGAGGTTTGGGGTTTAGGGTTTAGGTTTTCTGAGGCAAGAAGTGTGGGCCCCTGATATTGGCCCTGAGGCCTTATAGGGGGATCTAAGGACCCTTAAGGGTACGTATAGGCTATATAGTAGGTGTATATAAAAATCCCAGGGTTGAGGGCCCGTACTAGGGCTTACGGTTTCAACCTTAGAGGCTTCAGATCTTGGGGGTTGGGATTTTAGAGCTATGAGGTCTTGGGATTTTGGATTCAGGCATTTGGGATTTGGGGTTTGAAGCTTCAGGGCTGAGATCTTCAGGTCTGAACATCAGCGGGTTGGTTTAGGCCAAGGAGAGGTGAGTAGGGTTTAGGATTTAGGGTGTAGGATTTAGGGTTTAGGGTTCTTAGTGGGCCAGATCCTGCGCGATTGCCGCACACCCAAGCACTATGATGAAGGGATCCTCTGAGGTAAGGATTCCATGAAGAATGTCTTAGAACTTGATCATCAAGGATGCTGGTGGCCTGATTTGAATAGTCCACATGAGGTTTCATCTCCATCGTTGCTTACTGCCGCTGTTCCTCCTGCTGCTCTTTCGATACTTGTAGTCAGCACTATTACCACTGCCATCATCAGCATTAGCGTTGGTGCTACCACCACCATCATCATCGTCATCATCATCACAACCACCATCCCAAACTTCACCATCACCACCATAAATCACCATCACTACCATCATCACCATCATCATTGCCCGTGGCGTCAGTTCTCTGCTTCCCTTCGGTGCTCCCTGCTTTCAAGCCCTAGCATTGTTGAAAACTAGGGGTACCTTTTTGGGGGTCCCTACAATACAGACTATACGAAATAAGGGTGTATGTTGGGGTCCCCCGTTTTGGGGGAAACTACCACTTCTCACAAGTCAGAAAGCCGCTGCCCGGGATGCTGGCCACCAGCGATGCAACACAGGAAAGAAGGCTGACAGCTATCACAACCTCGGCGGGCTCACATGAGCTATACATGGTTTCGGGTTTAGAGTTTCCCAAAATTAGGGGCACCATCAACATTATGGGGGGTCCCCATAATAAGGATTAAAATATTCTGGGGTCTATATTGGGGTCCCCCTATTTTGGGAAACTACCACATATCCGGAATACAAGGAGACGTACTGATTGGACATAGTTGACCAAGGACAAAAAAGTCACCCCCTTTGGGATGCACTTGATTTTTATGCAGAACTTAGGACCCCCAAAAAGGCAAAAGGCCTTATTCAACACCTGCTTAGGGCGAAGAGGTTCTTAGCTTTAGGGCATAGCCTAGCTTCCCACCTGAGCCTGGGCAGTTTAATTCTTAGGGCTTTAGGGTTCCAATCACCTAGGCGGTTCGAATGATGGAATGCTTTAGACTCAGGGTTCCTTACTAGAGTTTAGGGTTTAGGGTTGAGGGGGGGTGGGGGAGTGGATCCCTAAGACAATCCTTCTAGAACCCCCGACAACAGTAGCTTAGTAGCTGCATTCCCTCCCAACTGCCCCTCAAGCACTGGTACATTTCAGAGTTCAAGGGAACAAGGTCCATATTGTAAAAAAGGTTGTGAAGGTGAGGCGAAGGCAGCGTTCGACACAAGATCACATCACTGGCATGTACAGCCCACGCGTCAGGGATGAGACTATGAACAGCGCTACCAGCATGAGCACCACTTCATGCGTCATTTGTAGGTACAGGCAAGTTGCCCAGCGCAGCACGGTCCAGCAAGAGGGTAAAAATCGCCGGGCATGCTCACACCATGCCATGATTCCTTCCAGCTCACACTCCATCATGGACAGAACCATGTCCGAGTGGTAGGCTGCCTCCTCGTAGAAAAGCCAGCTCTGAAGACGGGTGCCCATGTCTTACCGGGGGCTGGTAGGGAATAAGGGAATATGTTATATGAGCTACTGTCTAGACTCCTTAAAAAGGGTTCATATAGGGGATTATGTAGGGGACTACCATTGGGGCTATTCAGGGGGGGGGGGGGACCTAGGATTTTAGATTGTAGAGCCACCAGTAAGATATCTGCTTCAGCCACTCTGCGACACATCGCGCTCGAATTCAAGCCAAGCGCGGCCTTCTTCGGCGGAGGCTAGCGCCAGGCTGGATTACTATATTGCTGTTGTTACTACTTTTATTATTGTTATTATGAATCAACCCTCCAACATCACCTACATCTCCCACAGTCCTGGACTTCAGGCTTACTGCCCGCTTAACAAGCACGAAACAAGAATCAGAAGTCTTTCTCGAAAACGGCACGAAGCTTCCAGCCCCAAAACCATCCACCCTGGAAACCACAAGCTTGAAGTCTACACTCTAAATCTCTACACCTACACGTAGTCTCACCCTGAAGCCCTATAGTGCTGACCCCAAATCCAGGAAACCCTGGAAAAACCCTGCGCATCTAGCAACAACGGTATGACTTACATTACAACACCCTAAGAAGCTGTACACAACGGCGAGCCAGCTTACGGGTGTTGTCAGGGAGTGGGGGAGTGGTTTAGGGTTCAGGGTAGAACCCTATATCAGCCACCATGCTAGTACGTATGTTCCCTCCCACGCTCCCCCTCCAGCAAAAGTAAGTAATTGCTTGCGCTTCCTTCTCCGGTCATGTGGTCGTAGGCTTCCATGCTTTGCGGTGCAGAGTTTGGGGCAACTGTTGACGATCCAGCACAACTATCTTTCCCTAAACCCTTAACCCGCGAAACCACAATCCACTTCACTCGATTGCGCTCTGCACCAAAATTCACAGCGAAAAGTCCTTACACCTGGCAGACGACAGACCCTGAAGCCTGAAGCACGTCATATGCACGGGGTTACATAGGGTGGGTTTAGGGTTTAGGGTTTTTGGGTTTATGCCGGTTATACAGGGGCACATTACCCAAGTAATGGAGAATACCATGGAAAAGAACATGGAAAATGAAATGGAAACTGGGATTATATAGGGGTTCATATGAGCTATGGTCTAAACTCCTAGTATCCCCCTTAATGACGCCTATTAATGCTCTAACCCCTTTAAGGAGTATAGACTATAGCTCGTATTTCAGGTAGCGGCCAAGATAAATGTAAAACCTTGATATCATCAGATGTGGTTTTGTATAAGTGCAAGAAATGTGAACGGATTAGAGGCTGACAACCTTCCTTATTGTTCAGGCTCGTACCCCCACACTCTACCCTTAACCCTGAACCCCAAACCCTAGACCCTGAACCCAGCCCTGAACCCTAAATCCTGAACCCCAAACCGTAAGCCCTAAACATTAGACCCTGAACCCCAAATAAACCCTAAACCGCGGCCAAGTCTTTCCAACTGGCTCGGGGCCGCAAGGTGCGGTTGATAGGGGCACATGTTTACAATATGTCAGGGTTTCCACAAAAGGGTTTAGGGTTAGGGGGTTAGGGTTCAGGGGTTTAGGATTAGGGGTTTAGGGTTTGGGGCTTAGGGTTTAGAGGTTTGGGGGTTTAGGGTTTGAGGCTTAAATTGCCATGAAGGCCCTGGGGATACATAGGAAGTTTTAAAGTATTCTCAGAGAATTATAAGGGTCCATTACATGGAGAATATGTTGAGAAATTCCCAGACGGCCACTGACGAGAACAAATCGACATCCCACCAACACAAACACAGATGTTCCCATTGTAGTACAGCGATGAAAGTACATTAGGAATACTTATTCTGAGGGAGTTGTGTTAGGGGAAAGGGTTGCAAACTGACCTTTGTGTCGGAACAATTTATGCGGGAGGCACCTGCCGAACAAGTTCCCAACAATGCTTGGCCCCTAACCTAACCGCATGGGCCTCAGAACCCTGAACCCTCCCCATGTTAACCCCTCTAGGCTTCCTCTTGAATTGTGTTACTTTACTCAGGGCTAATTAAATTGAGGGTTAATGACGGGGGTTCTAGGGAGGAGTAGTGCGATAGTGGTAGGGGAATAAAAAACAAACGCCTAACACACACAATGCCAAACCTAAACGCCCGTTGACCGGCAACCCTAAGACTAAAGCCCTAAAGCCCTAAAGCCCTAAACCCTCAACCCCAAACCTAAGAGCCCAGAAACCCTGAACCCTAAACCTAAACCCCCTTAGGTCCTAAAGCTCCTGCAGTACTCAGTATCCCTGAGGGTTCAAGGACTCAAATAATGGGGTTTTAGGGCCCAAATACTATACTATGATTGGTATGCCCTGAAACCCTATCATTTAGGTCCTTGGACCCTTAGGGTATGTACGACCCCGTTGAAGGATCGGCGCACCGATACCTCGAACACTGCACTGAAATTATACTCAAATGCTGGGTACCCGGCTGAACCCAACTTCGTGAAGACCTGCGGCTGGCATGGGTCAGAAATCACCCAGACCCCAAAATCAGAGCTCTGGTTTAAGAAGCGCTCATCGGCTACCACACAAATCAGCTGCTCAGTGCGAGAGGGTAAGATGAACAGCCATGCTGTCACCATGAATTTGCCTTTCGTAGATGGAGTTACTATCACTTGGTTGCAGCGAAGATGCTAGATGGGCGTTGCCGTTGGGGGTTGCCATCTGTACATCATAGAGTACATGAGTATAATGTAGACCCCTAATGAATAAACCCCCTCCCCTTGATAGGGATTATAATAGGGATCCTAATATTAAGGCCCTCAAAAGGAGGGGGTTTATTAATCATGGGTCTACATTATGGACAGCGCAAGGCTCCCAAAGCCCTATAAGCTTCAAAGCCCTATTGAAGATGATCAGAACGACCCTCTTAGCAATACAGCATGACTCCCAAAATCCTGAAAATACCCGACTCTCCCACCTGCATCGTGGCGCTCAGAAGGAAGGCACTAGCACCTGGAGCATCGCTGCCACTGAAATCCGAAAGCCAAATTAAGAGGACTGCTTTGGGAATTCCAACTTTTAGGAGCCCTTTCCCTATAACGGACCCTAAATGCAAAACCCACATTTAAGGTCATGCTATATTCGGGTCATTGGGCCCCAGTTTATGGAAACTCCACTTATTCAGAGTGGTATGCAGGTCCAAGGTCCAAAGTTTACGCGGTTTAGGATTTCAGGTTTATTTAGCAGTATCACATCCTTACCCAACGTCCCTGGGCCCCCCCCCCGCCCCCCCCCCCTTAAGCAAAGCGACATGTATATAGGAATCTAATGGCTAACAATAGGGGTGCTGAAGTGCTTAAATCACTATAGTCATTAAACTGTGCCTCAGTCTACCCCAAACCTTAATCCCATCTCATCGCACAAACCTGCAAGCTGCAGTAGATACCCAAAATCCTGCATGACCCTATAGATCATGCATATTGGGAATGATGCTACTATGAAGTATCAGGGTCATGTAGCTACTGTCAATATTTCCCCATATGATTGATCGACATGGGTTCCTTGTAAGGGGATATGTTGAGGAAATAGACGAAGCTACAAGAAGGACCCTATGTCCACTCTGAATGGTCCCTTGGTAAGCCTGATGTTCACAATAGCTCACACCATAAACCCAGTCCTAAACGTTTAGCATCAGCAGTAGCATTGTAGCTGAGTCCCCAGGCCAACCGTGGAGCATGTGGAGGACAGAGTGGAGAGCCCTATCCTCATCAGAGCCTTCCGCACCCGAACCTGAGGTCTGCTGATTTAGGGGTTGTGTATAGTTCAGGTTTGGTGGTTTAGGGCTATTGGGTCTGAGTTTTTGGATTCTTTGGGGGGCTGAGGCATGTAGGAATTGATGCCACGAAGAGTTTATGGCCTTAGGGCGCGCAGGGCTTCTCCGAATATCCTGTAAGATCCTCCAGATACGTAAGGAACCTTCTTGGAAGGTTCCGGATAAAGGCTTTTAGGGCTTAGGGTTTAGGGTTAGGAGGACTGAGTATGTAGGGTAAATCTGGATAATTATGGTTACTATGTGGGTTATAGGGATTATGAACCTACTTACTAAATCGCCCTGACCCTCCAAGTAGGACCATGACGTTTGGCCCTGAATTACACCCTGCAAGACATTTCTACCGGCGAAGGCTGCGAAGGCTCAGGGCTGCAATTTTGTGCGACTACTTGGAGGGTCGGGGGGGTCAGTAAGAAACCTAATGATGGAGATAAAAGGAGTTACTATGTGGTTCATAGGGGTTATCCATGTGCTTACTAAGTCCCCCTGGTACGTCATCGTTATGAAGCGACTTTTTGAAAATAGGTATCGAGTTGTTTCCGTAACACTTGAAGTTTGGGCTTAGGGTATGACCCTGCACCGACAGACCCTCAGCCAAGAGCACTCTAGAAGTCTGAATACTCAGCAACGCTATTTCGGTATAATAATGCCATAGTATAATTGTAGTCCGATATACCGTTGCCCTGTTCAAATTCTCGACTTGGTGAAGACTCTACTCTACATTAGGATAATGGCTGCGCAGTGTCCTACCCACGTGACTCTTTGCAGGGCCAAATGAAAGTCCGCCATTCATCGTGTTGCCTTTTTCAGCAAGCCAGCGCTAGTGCGGCGATAAAAAGAATAGCGAAGACTTGAAAAGGTACTACCTCTGATCAACTAACCGTCTTCAAAGCAGCAGGTGGGTAGTAGAATCAGGCTAAGGAGCAAGCAGCAGAGGAGGGCAGAAAAACATTTGAGCATCAACTCGCTTTTCAGCTTACGTGCCCGCGTTCGCTATACGGAGGCCTCAAAGTTATCTGCTTATGCCGGTGGTCTCTGGAACAAAAGATTTTAACGTCTGAGAAAGGAAGTGGGGTCCCTGATGATGGAGTTTGCGGTTTAGGGTTTCATGTAGACCGCTGATCAATAAACCCCCTCCCCTTACTAAGGCTTGTAATAGGGATCCTAATATGAAGGCCCTGAAAAGGAGGGGGGTGATTAATCATGGGTCTACAATCCTAAACCCTAAACCCTCAATGCTAGTTTCAATTTTCTCTTCCATTATCCCCATATATCCCCAATATGACCCCAAGATAGCCCCTTTGTTATAATCATGGGTCAGCATTAGGGCTCTTTGAAAAAAAACCATACACCCTAAACCGCATGGCTCTAGCTGTCAAGCTGAGACAGGCGCAGTGCGCACAGCTTGTCCGTCCAACTCGGGATCCTACGCGCCACGACAGACTTTTTTCTACAGCATACAATATAATACTGTATATCATAACATATTATAGTAGGTTATGAGAGTATATTTTGTATACCATAGTGTACTACAATAAGTTATGATAGTATATTTTGTATATTATGGCATGGCAAATTATAGTAGATCATCGTATGTTCTCGTATACTAAAGTAATTTATAGTAGATCATCGTATGTTATAGTAAACTATAGAAAATTATAGTACCTAAACTATATTGTATATTGTTGTTGTATATTATAGGGGTCCCTTAAGAGTTACACAGACGAGTTTAGAGTAAGGCCTGTACATCTTTTTCAATTTCCCCTTCAGGCGAGGGGCAAGCCCGGTTTACGAAATGCCAGATCACATTTAGCGTATGATCAGTTTAGGGTTTAGGGTTTAGGGCTTAGGATTTAGGGTTTAGGATTTAGGATTTGGGGTTTAGGATTTAGGGTTTAGGACCTAGCTGGCGTCAAAGCGGAAAGTAGGCTGCAACTGCCGCCCATCATATGCTGTTGGCAGGCTGGCATCATTTTAAAGGTAGGGGATCTGCTAAGAATTTGGCTTACTGATGAATTGTAAGGATTAAGGGAGTACAATCCCTATATAGTCCCCATATAATGTATTCCTTTTTTCCCGCTAAGAGCCAGCAAGTTAGAGTTCGGAGTCTGGAGTTCTTGGGGTTTAGGCTTCTCTGCTTAAGGTCTATGCCTACCACCATTTGAGATGGCTCACCATCCCCGATACAAAGAAGCTGCAGTCACACTACTTGGAGGGTCCGGGGGATTTAATACGGGCTTATAGGGTTTAGGGTTTAGGGTCAGTGCGATTTAGGAAGTAGGTTAATAACGGGACTTTGTAAGTAGGTTAATGACCCCTACAACCCATATTACAACCCTAGTTATCCCCATTATTAACCCACATACTGAGTCTATACCTGCATGGTGATGATTCTCGGGGTCATCTAGGGAACCCTGAAGAAGGCTCTCATGTTCGGGGGCCAAACTTCAAGGCCTCGCTTAACCTTGAGTCAGGATTTAGGGTTTGGGGGTTGAAGGGTTTAGGGCTTAGGGCTTAAGGGCTTCGAGACTAGGGTTCAGGACTGAGGATTTAGGATCCGAAGCCCAAAACCCAAGCCTCAAACCCCTGCAGACTCCCAACCCCTTAAACTCCCAAGTCAACATCTACTTGCCAAACACCCAGACCCCAGAAAGCCCCACCAACCCACCAACCCCGAACCCTGCCAACTCCCCAAAGCCGTAACCTCAACCCTACCCTAAACCCTAAATCCTAAACCCTAAACCCTCAACCCTGGAATGAATCCCTCAACTCCAAATCCCTGAACCCCCCATAGAATCCTGAGTCCTTGCATCTGGCAAAATCTCTAAGGGGATTTAGGGTTTAGGGTTTAGTAAGTAGGTTAATAACCTCTATAACCCACATAGCAACCCTAAGCATCCCCATTGTGAATCCTAAAACCTAAACCCTACTTCTCCCCATTGTTGACCTACTGACTAAGTCCCCGTGACCCTAAACCCTATAAAGCAAATGAACCCTATCAACCCTATAGAGCCGATAAACCCTAGAAACCCTATAAACCCTATAAACCCTACAAACCCTACAAACCCTACAAACCCTATAAACCCTGTAAACCCTAAACCAGTAGGGCATCCCCAAAAGAATAGCTCCCACTTCGTCGCGGGCCTCGGCAGGTGAGGTTCTGACCTGAGGCGTGCTTGAGGAGTAAGGGATTAGGGATTAAGGTTTAGGGCTTAGGGTTCAGGATTTAGGGTTTAGGGATTAGGGTTCAGGATTTAGGGTTTAGGGATTAAAGGGTTTAGGATCTCAACCCTAACCCCTTTTAGGGCTTAGGTGGTCTGAGGAGTGGTCATTGTAATGAAGGGATTTTGGTTGCCCCAACCCATAAAATCAGAGATCTCATGCATGTAATGCATGTATTTCAGAAATCAGAGCAGATGGAGACCGAAAAAAACTGATTCCAAAGAAGGCTGCTGCATGCCATGATCAGGAATGGTTTTGTGGAATACATTTGGCGTCTAATGTAGTCTAGTGCCTACCATCCGGAGCGCAAAAATGTAATGTCGGCGACAAGAACCTCAAGAACACCTGTGATCTTGATGAGGACACGGACAACTCCCACACATAAAAACCCTCTCTGTAGACAAGCCCTGCATACCACCTCCTCTGCAAGACACGGCATAGTCGGCAACTAACACGTTTACCGGGACACAGAGCGCCTCGCTCGACACGGCCTCCCGACACCCTAAGCCCTAAACCGCACATCACCAGACTGAGCAACATGCGCGGCACCTTTCTTATTACATAATGCTGGCACAAAATCTTGGTAATATCTCAGCCCAAAACCTCATTCTAAAGTGAGAAGGGATCCCTGAACGATACCCCTATACCTTACACCCCACTCCCTGAACTCTAATACGCACATCCCAGCTGAGGGAGAGCAATAGTGCCCTAAATGATACTAGGATCCCTTACATAGCATTGTTCCAACCCTAAACCTAAACCTCATAGACCCTAAAACCCTAACCCTAAACCCTAAACCCTAACCCTCAGCCCTAAAGCCCTAACCCTTCAAACCCAAACCCTAAGCCCTAAACCAAAAGCCCTATGGCCCTAACCCTTAAACCCTAAACCCCAAGCCCTAAAACCCTACACCTTAAGCTCAGTTTCTTCATTAGTTATTGGCGCGTCGGAAAGCCAGCACCCCAAAACCCCGGAAAGCCAGACCTCATCCTGGGCGGCCGCAGAGGTTGCCCTGAGATGGCAATCGCTTTAGGGTTAGGCTTATAGGGCTTAGGGTTTAGGGTTGCTGTTAAGGAACTTAAGCTAAGTTACTATAATAAGGACACCCAAGTATTTTCTACATACCCATATTCTGGTAACTTCATTTAAGCTCTCAAACAGCAACCCGGACTCTTG
>CAJNIZ010008376.1:0-14185 GCA_905231905.1 Symbiodinium pilosum
AAAGCCGCAACATACGATCATCCTCAGCTAAAAGCCTCCTGGAAACCTTACTTGGAGGGTCAGGAGGACTTAGTAAGTAGGTTAATAATGGGGATAAGTAGGGTTACTATATGGGTTATAGGGCTTATTAGGATACTTGCTAAGTCCCCCCGACCCTCCAAGTACTGACTCACAATAAACCACTGCCTGCTCCCAGTTGCAATTTCATGTTCGATTATATTTTTTATGTTGCTCTTTTGAGCTTGCAGGTTTTTTTCCTGGATGGCCAGTGCTTTAGGGATAGGAGTTGTGCCAGGTGAAGATGCACTGCAAGACCAACGCCCGAATGACGCGAGCTCAGGTGTTCATGTCCCTTTCGCGTCTCTTGGCGGCCTTTCAAAAAGTCACCTCAGAGCCCCAGGAAAGATCCGTCTGGCTCCTTGCCATGTTTTCTTTCTGTCTTGAACGACAGAAAAGACGAACGCAATATGTTTTGTGAGGTTCTGAGTTGATTAGAATGAGCCTTAACTAGCGTGATGTTCCAATCGGCCCCAGCAAACCTGCACAATCAACAGTCGACAATCAAACCGGCCAACATTGACCTCCATACCTGGTAATCCCCAGAATTTGTACCTACTCACTAAGTCCCTTGGCCCTAAGTAATGTAAACGCCTTTTAAACCCTCATATAGACCCAGGTTCTACTATCTTCATTTTTTCTTGGGATTCTCCATTATTCCGAGGGCCCCTCATGTGTCACCCTAAACACTCAACCCTATATATCTCTCTATAAATCCCCTAGCTTTGGGAAACTCACCCTGAAACCCTAAACCCCAAACTCACAGGTTTCTCCATGCCCGAGAACGCATCAGCACCACAAGCTACTCCATCGGAGCCCTCGCCTAGTAGCATGGGCATATTGTGGTTCAGAACCAAATTGCGGGTTTAGGGTTTAGGGTTAGGGGTACCTTTAAAATCAAAGGGGGATATGTAGGGATATGTAGGGGTATATTGTGGGTACTGCTCCCGCCCAGAAACAGTTAAAGAAAAGCTTATTGTAATCAGAAGCCTCTCGCATCATTCCAATTAGAAGCGGTTAGTCGATGGGGGCAGTAACCCCAGGCATATTTATGGATTCCACAAAAGAGGGATACCCAACAACCAGACGGGAAGATGCGGGAATTTGAAGGATCATCGGCGTACCTTTTAGATACTAGTGTCGGGGTCATTTTGGGAAAAGCTCATTTCGGAGCAATAACAAGGACCAGCGTTGAAAGAAAACAGGGTATCCTGAAAGTTTGTTAGCAAGGGTTTCGAGCTGTAACCGGCTGCAACGGTTGCATTGGGTTCCAGTCAAGGGGCCCGTGCTGGAGGGTCCTATGAGTGAGCCCTAAACAGTAAACCCTAAACCTTAAAACTAAACCCTAAACTGCGTGGTCCAGGAGTGAGCAAGTGGATTAATAGTGGGGATAACTGGGGTTACTACAATATGGAATATGAGGGCTATAAACTAAGTAGGTTGTTGTTGCCAGACTTTTCTTCGGGAGGTTCAGGGCTTGCGGATGAAAGCTTGGTTTGCTGAGAGACTCAGGGGGTCATTGCAGGCAAGTTCCAAGCATTCAAATGCTGGTGCAAACACTAGATCTGCTTGTTGAGATCTCCAAGTTCTGCATCCCTTGAACCTAAACTCCAACGCCTCAACGCCTAAACCGATTTTCCCCCAGCCGCACAAAAAACACCACAGAACCTTTAGATCAACCCCCATATCTTAGGAGAAAGCCGGCGTTCATTGCTAGGGGAGGTGATCAGATGTGCTTAATGGCGTTTCCTATACAACCCCCACAGAAGCATTAGAACTATACTTCTTTGACTGCTTGTGTGCAGGCGCTGAATTTTACCTGCTCAGACCTATACTCCCTAGATCCTAAAACCCTCAAGCCCTCATCTCTACATCCCCTAAACCCTATACCCTAATACCCTAAGCCCTAAACTAGACTCTAAATCCTAATCAATTTTACCAAGTGCCCTATCAACCCCAGTCTCCATTACTTATTCACCTGCTTACTAATTCCCCCTGGCCTAAACTCTAAACTTCACATTTCAATGAGATTCGCATAAAAAGAGGTATGCATATGTATATACATATATACATACATATATGTCTGTATTTATATACATACATATGCTACCCCCCCCTCCCCCCCCGGCCCATTGACCTACCTCTTTGGGTCCTTTTAAGTGGAAACATGGTGTTGGCATCACTAAACTTCGTGAGTAATTAAGATAATAGTAGTCGGCTTGATAGTAATAAGAATAATAGGAAATGAAGAGAGTTCTCATCATGATCAAACTTTCATAAGAATTTGTTTAAACCAAGGGTTCTGATTTATGTTAACAGGAACCTTCCAAAAGATTACATTTGCTAACCTTTCTAACATGTTCAACTTTCTGTAGGAAATAAGCTAGAGAGAACAATTCATCAGTCAATCAAACCAAAAAACAAGTCTCTCCACATTTTCCAGAATCAAGGCTCGAAAACCAAGTCTCTCTACATTTTCCAATTTTCCATAAGCAAGGCTCAAAACTAGAAAAGTTGAAAAAGTTGTTTTTTACAACCTTTTTCATCATTTTCGGCCTGGAAGGCTCTAAAAAAAGTTGTTTTTACAACTTTTTCAACTTTTTCAACTTTTCTAAAAGAAAGTCTCTGGGGCCAGGACTTCCTTCTGGAAAAGTTTAAAAAGTTGAAAAAGTTGTAAAAAACAATTTGTTCAACATTTCGAGCCGCTTGAGTACATCCACTGGCAAAGAAGCCCATTTCTCAGGAGCCCAGACCATGTTTGAAAGGTGTATGGGGTGGAAAAGCAGGATAACTCTGGAGCCGACTCTTTAAATACATACACAACCATCTCAAATGTTGAAACCTTCCGCAAGGTTACTAAAACCAACGTCTGTTGATCTTTGTTAATTCCAAACTTTCATAAGAATTTGTTTAAACCAAGGGTTCTGATTTATATTAACAGGAACCTTCCAAAAGATTACATTTGCTAACCTTTCTAACATGTTCAACTTTCTGTAGGAAATAAGCTAGAGAGAACAATTCATCAGTCAATCAAACCAACTTCTTATAAGTTTTCCTAATCCAAAACCCTGCCCAACATATTGAAGAAAAACAAGTCTCTCCACATTTTCCATAATCAAGGCTCGAAAACCAAGTCTCTCCACATTTTCCAATTTTCCATAAGCAAGGCTCAAAACTAGAAAAGTTGAAAAAGTTGTTTTTTACAACTGTTTCATCATTTTCGGCCTGGAAGGCTCTAAAAAAAGTTGTTTTTACAACTTTTTCAACTTTTTCAACTTTTCTAAAAGAAAGTCTCTGGGGCCAGGGCTTCCTTCTAGAAAAGTTGAAAAAATTGAAAAAGTTGTAAAAAACAACATTTTCAACATTTTCGGCTCGGAAGGCTTAAAAAAAGTTGTTTTTACAACTTTTTCAACGTTTCTAAAAGAAAGTCTCTGGGGCCAGGACTTCCCCCTGGAAAAGTTGAAAAAATTGAAAAAGTTGTAAAAAAGCAACAACATTTTCAACATTTTCGGCTCGGAAGGCTGAAAAAGGTTGTTTTTTTTTTTACAACTTTTTCAATTTTTTCAGTTTTTCCAAAAGAAAGTCTCTGGGGCCAGGACTTCTTTCTGGAAAAGTTGAAGAAGTTGTAAGAACAACTTTTTTAAAGCTTTCCAGGCCGAAAAAGTTGAAAAAGTTGTAAAAAAAACAACTTTTTCAATTTTCTGAAAGAAAGCTCTGGGGCCAAGATTTCTTTTTGGAAAAGTTGAAAAAGTTGTAAAAACAACTTTTTTAAAGCTTTCCAGGCCGCAAAAGTTGAAAAAGTTGTAAAAAACAACTTTTCAACTTTTCTGAAAGAAAGCTCTGGGGCCAAGATTTCTTTTTGGAAAAGTTGAAAAAGTTGTAAAAAACAACTTTTTTCAAGCCTTTTTCAATTTTTCAATTTTTCTAGTTTTTGAGCCTGGCTCTTGGAGATGTGGAGATACCTATAACCCCTTTAAATCCCCGAAACCTAACCCTGGCGTCGCAGCAGCAAGTTGAGGCTCGTACCTCAGCACTTAAAAGGAACCAAAAGGGTAGGTCAATGGGGGGGTACCATACATACATATATATATATGTATGACCCCTTAAGGGTGCCTAAGACCATATTTGCAAAGTCCCCTGACGCGGCAGGTTCTGGAATGGTGGTAACAAGCGTAATAGGCGATGGTGATCTAATTCCTTATAAGCTTCAGGGTTTAGGGACTTATATAGAAGGGCCCTGCATGAATTCTAGCATTCTAGCATTTGCAATCCCAAGGGGTAAGGTACTTAAGGTCATTTAATGGGTAGTACTCATTTGGGGATACCATGGTACCCAACATAGAGCAAGATTATGTCCTCCTTTGGTGGTATAGTATTTTTGTAAAGAATTTAATTTTTCTCGGTTCAACCACCAAAAAAATCCTTACTCCTGATACTCGGCTCTAGAGCCTCAAGTGAAGCGGAGGCGCCATTCTCTTGAGACAATCCCAGGGATTCAATCATGGGTTCCCCTACTACCCCCCTCTATGCTGCCTCCTAGGTTCCCCCCTTATCAAGGTTATTGAGGGATAGATAGGCTTCACTAAATTTAGCTCACGGGGAACCTCCGAGAGGGGGGTTAGGATGGTGGGCGGGGGGTAGTAGGGGAACCCATGATGCAAGCAGCCCAAAGTAGGCATTACTTATGGATATTAGTGTCCAAAGCAGGTGTTTTCTCATGGACTTAGATCTTAGATCCGCAGGAAAGTGCTGCTAGAGTGCTAGAAACCTCGACAAGCTGCAACCAGCTTTGACAGTTGGCAAGCTCCAAGCTTTTGAAAACTAATGTGGGAATTGGTGTTGTGACCCTCCGCCACACCTTACATTAGCGGCTAGACTTTAAGGCCCTTCAAACATCAGAGTTCAGATCATGAATCTTGAGCCCCCCAGCTGAAACATTATTCCCTGGAGCCCAGGAGCTGGAAAGCATCGGGGAGCTTCGGAGCGATCCTTTGGCAGACGTGGAATTGTAGTCGAAGAGATCCTTGAAGGTTCACCTATAGTCTAGAAGTACCTAGACCCTCCAACTACCCTCTAATTAGAGGGTACTGGGAAGGTCCTGGTAGATAGGGCGCAGGAGATGTCAGGAATTCCTTGGTTTCTTCCGGGGTTCTTACACTCTCTTTGCCTCCGGGTGGCCCATAGCACATGGTTATCGTTCACGATGCTCTTACCCAAAATGGCCAAGAGGTGTATGGAAGTGTATGCCCAAGGAGCCTCCATATGTCTAAAACGACTGTTTCTCGCAGAGCTCTGCTTGAGAAGAAAGCCCTGGAGGGGCTGCACTATTCCGTGAGGAGGGCGACACATGTCCTACTTGGAGGGGAGCATACCCCTAAGGCCCCCAACGGCCCAATGCAGGTAACATAAATTTAGGGCCCAATGTAGATTTTCTCATAGACGTAGAGCCCTAGAGCTAGTAGCGATTTTTTCAGCTACTTGTAAGAATCCTTAGCGGGCTCATTGGACCATTTAGAGTTCTATTGGGTTGAGGGGGGGGACCACGGTTTCAGGTTACACGTGGCACACCTCTCCGCGTGACGGACAGTTTGCTTCCCACCTTCTCAAAAGCAATGGCGTTGCAAAGATGTACAGAAACGGGGCTCTCTCTGACCTTGTGCTCCCGCGAGAGCTTAGGGCTCACAGTTTACGGCTTGCGCATTAAACTTCAAGCTTCGCCTACCTATCTATCCGCTCCGCGTGAAGCTCCCAGGCCTAGCAGGGATAATGGCGTGCATCCCAAAAGCAGCCATTGTATAGTTTTCTGTGATGCTTTCCTGCTCTCTCCACGAAAAGAATAAGGTCGAAGTCGGAAGCCCTAGACTCCAAGCCTCAAGCCCTGAGCTGCAATCACCACGCAGTACTTGGAGGGTCAGGGGCTTAGTAAGCAGGTGTATAATGGATACCATATGGCCTCCAGGAGTTACTAGCCTACTTGCTAAGTCCCCCTGACCCTCCAAGCGGGAGAAAGATGAGGATAGAGAACGCTCCTTCCCATCTGACTTTCTAGCGGTCGCCAGAGTTTCAGGGTGGGTCTAGCAACTAGGGTTTAGGACATGGAGGATTCCAAAAAATGGCAGCTCTTTTTTAGGAGTTCTTCCATCAAGGGCTATAATCTATTGGGATCTATGTTGGGGCCTCCAATTTGTGGCAGGCCCCACATAAAAGCCTAGGGCTTCGGGGTTGCAAGCTGCGAAATGCCAGCGTGGCAAACAAAATCCGCGTGGGCTAGCACGCGCCACGCGCCAACGGCGGTTTACAGTTTCCATTTTGTTTTTCGTTATCCTTGTATTAACCCCAATATATTGCCTATCATAATATAGCAGTTTCCATTTTATTTTCCATTATCCCAATATAACCCTTGTATTCCGCTATATAACCCCGATATAACATGCAAACGAATCGAAAGACGTCCGCGGTCGGAAAAAGGTTGGCATCTGCAGGGTCCAGGGAAGGAAACTACTCTAGGTTGACTCATGGTTTACCTGGCAAGCCGGATACTACACGGAGAATACAGGAATTTCATAGAGGATATAGAGGGTTATAAAGGAATTCATAGGGTCACGTAGGAATTTTACAGGGATATGTAGGGATGCTATGCCCCCCAGATAATGCAGATCAAATGGAAAAGGACATGGAACGCTAAATAAATGCCATTATTCCATAGTTGCGTGTAGGGGATTTTAGGGCTTTAGAAAGTTATCTCTACTTTTTTGGGGGACTTCCCATAATCAAGAGTATAGTATTTGGGGGACTATACTGGGGTCCCCCTTTTTATGGAAACTACCAGATGGGTAATCCCATGGCAACCTACCTTTAAAGATTGGGATCTCCACACGAGGATTGGCTGTCCCTAGACACTAAACCTCAAAGCCTAAACCCTAAACCCTAAACTTGGAACAACTACTTAACCTTGGTTGCTTGAGTTCTCAGATACCCTAAACCCTAAACCCTAAAAGGGTTACCCAACTTGGCCGAGCCAAGGAGGAACCTTGAACAACAAAGCCGAGACATGATAGGAAGGAGCTGTCTAAAGTTTTAAGTCTCCTAAGCCTCAGCCCCTGTCCTTTTTCCAGCCGAAACTGTAGTTGATAAAATCCCCAACAACCTAAACCCATACCCTAAACATTAAACCCCATAGTAGTTGTCAACGTCGTTTCCATTGCCATTCCTTCATTCCCTACTAACAACCAGCAAGCAAGCAATCTAAAGATCAATAAGCCCTAAACCCTAAACCCCACAATTCTGGGCTGAGGATCCTCCGGGGCGTGTCCGCCGCAATTTCACGCAGTTCCGGCAGTTCATCGAGTGCCCCAAAGACTTGCTGGGGGCTAGTAGGGAATGAGGGAATACATCCTACAAGGATTTTATAGGGATTCTATTTCTTAACTCCCTTAAAAGTCTAAACCCTAAACCTTAACTGTTCATGGGTTTCAGCCCCACAGAGGCACCCTGTAGTGGGCATCGCCATCTGTCTACCGCTCCTTTTAAAGTTACACGTCACTTGGTCAGGAGGGTAAGTGGCTTTGATGGACCAATCACAGACTGCATGAATCTCAGTACCCTTAAACCCCTAAACCCTACACCCTAAACCCCTAAACCCTAAACCCTCAACCCCTAAACCCTAAACCCTAAACCATGAATCTCAGTAAAGGAGAGTCAACTTTGTCCCCAGATCTTGGGATCCATTCTGTAGCAGCCTTACTGGTGCTTAAGGGGATGTGGCGGAGTGAATATAGGGATTATTCTAGGGGTAGATGTGGGGATGACATAAGGGTTATTATGAGGATCCACTCCCCCACTCCCTTCAGCGCCAGTGAACAACGGTCGGAAGAGCTGTTTCTAGTTTCAGACACCAAACAAAACACCTTGAGCCTGTGCCTCCTCGTTCTTTCACCACAACGGCCCTAGACAGCCCCCTGCAAACCCCCTAGACTCCTTGGAAAGCACTCGCAACGCTTGACAAATTTCGACCCGTCTGCCTTGACCCTACTGGTGCTTAAGGGAGAGTGGTGGGGTGGATCCTTGTAACAGTCCCATTGTAATCCCCGTGTATACCCCCATTAAATCGCCTATAACTAATTCACTCCCCCACTCCCCACTAAGCAGCAGTAAGTAGAGCCCAGAGCGTCAGCCAATTTCTCTATCTGAAGCCATGATCCCTGAACCCCGAAACCCCAACCTGTCGTTTAGAGTTTAGGGACATCAAAACCCCAAACTTTCATTGACGCTTGGTGGAGTTGTGTGGCCTTGAGCTTGTGCCCGGCAAGGTACCCCGCGTTAACGCCCGAGCAGCTGCAGGACCCTGGCGTTTCTACCAAGACTCTCTCAGTACCCTTGACTGGGGCTATAGGGCCCCCACTAGTGGGCTTTGCTATGGCCGACTTGGGAGGAATAGCTTCCCAACCATTGGCAGGCCGACGTTGCATACCGAAAAATAAACGGCAACCTGAAACCCTAAGCCATTGCTGGGTTTCCGAGCGTAGGAGCGATTTCGGGGTTTCAGGGGTTCATGTTCCGGGTTTGCGCCACCCAGTGCCAACGTCTATACCATCACGAGGCTAGAGGCCACTTGAGGCTCATAGGTAGTGACAAGGAAGGTAGATGCAGCAAAAAGTTAGTCATGACCTCCAGCCCAGGGTTGTGGTAGGGGGGTTAGATCATATGATTACGCATGACCCTACATGTAGCTCTTCTTGGGGTGACTTTCTGGCGTCTGTTGTAATCTGCCAAGAACAGTCGAACCGCTGCTTCTTTTCTAGTGCACGGGAAAACGCAAGTGCTGACTCATCAGCCATTGACTTGTTTGTTTCTTCCTGACCAAGATGGCTTTTTTGTTCTCAAACGCCCAAATCCTTGATTCTGCGCTCTTGCCCTCGACCCCTGCTGAACCCGGAACACTGAGTCCCGAGCCGAGCCCAGTTTCGACAGGAGTGGGAGTCCGCGTATGCAGCTTACACGGTGCAAGAGGCCATCACGGTTGTTGGGGATTTAGGTCCCTTAAAGGGGGACGTAGGGGTTATTCAGGGATCCGGGATGGAGGGTTTGTTTTGATGCCAGTTTGGGGATTGGTGGGTTGAGGTAGAGGGCTTAGTGGTTTTGGATATCTGGATCTGTTAAGCAGGGGGGTGGAGGAGGACTCTACATGGTGTTGGGAAGGCACAGGGCGCGTATGGCTTGTATGAACCTAAACCCTAAACCCCTAAACCTAAGTTAGTCCCGATATGCAGCTTGTTTGCTTCAGAGGAGCAGCCTCAGAGGATGGTTGCTCTTAAAAGTTCTTGCTCTTACGATCACTGTTACTGTAACCATGATTTACTCCTCCTCCTCCTCCTCCTCCTGGTGTTGTTCTACTACTACTACTACTACTGCTACTAGTACTACTACTACTACTACTACTACTCCTACTCCTCCTACTCCTCCTACTACTCCTCCTCCTCCTCTTCCTCTTGGTACTGCTGCTACTACTAGTGCTACTGTTACTACTGTAGTTATTACCATACTTATTAGAGGGCGTGCCTCAAGATGCCCCGTGGTGACCAGGGCACCCATCCCAATGCAGCTGGTTAGTTGGGAGTGTTAGTTTGGTGTTGGATGGACGGTGGAAAAGAACCCTTGCACCACCTGAGATCCCCAATGTATTGTACATCCCGCCACTCAAGATCCCCAGTATTTGTAATTCCTGAAGGATATGGCATGTAGAGTGGTGCAAGGTTTTCTCCATCCTCAGGCGGGCCCAAAGGCCTTTGACACGCCTTTGGCCTCCTGTCAGTAATCCCCTCCCTTCAGAATAAAATCTCCCAACCCTACTGATGAATTTGTTCCCTACTCTCGAGTCGTACTCTACTAGGAATATTCGTTGTGATCAATCTTGTCAGGGGGGACTATTTGACTGCAAGAACTCCGCATGCAGAGGGTTTTCTGCGAAAACGCACACCTCGATGAGCCCCTCACCCCTCCGTTTATGAGCACTGGCTACTACGCCCAGCTATGGTGTGACAAGCGATTTTCAACAACGAAGCGCAAGTCGAGGATACCAGGATTTTTGAACCTCTTCCCTTTGACCCATGAAGTGCGAAGACTCCCAGACTCCAAGAACCACAATCCCTGCGGCTTGCACTCTTACATCCACATCCAGGAACCCCCAACTACCCGCACTGACAATATCACCTGCGATCCCTAAGCCGAAAGCGATATACCCCAAACCACATAATCTCAAGCCTTGACTCTCCGGCCTCCAGCCATAGTGTCCTTTTGCAAAGGCTGAGCAAAAGCAGCTCCAGGACGGTTCGGGCATGGTCATCAGGGATTTGGCTGAGGTGTGGAGTTTCGGGGGGCTTCGGTCTTAGGGCTCACACACTGAGATTATGCAGCTGTTTGATAAGTGACGACATCTCAAGGTTCTAGTCCACTTAAGTAGATAGAATATGGGGAATATGATATGGGGATCTTATCATAATATACCCAAAGCCATATTCTATCTACTTAAGGGTGACTATTGTCTGATCAGCATCATGGTAAGGCTGGGCATGTGAGGCAGTGAAAAGGGCTTGTTGGTGGCGGAAATTGCATCAATAGAAGCCGAAACTATAAAGCCTAAACCCATATTCATGGAACCCATTCGAAACGCTCTGGGTTTGGAGGTCAAAGGCAAAATAACTTGGGCCTACCGAGGTTCCTTCACCGTTGCTCAGGCCATTTCCCCTAAACCCCCAAATCCCCAGACCATGTCTCTGGGCTTTGTTGGTATTCATCTTTCAAACCTTCAAAGTGGAACTCACATCGCTCACCAAAAGTCCATACTATGACATGGATAGTGGTGACCTTCACTGTGCGATGAGCTTCAAGCCTCCAAACTCCACCAAGACCGAATTCTCCCACTCAACATCCTGCCTGTCCTAACATAGTATTTCCCAAGGCATGAGATTTGCTGTATAAGATTTGGGGTGTCATGCAGGATTTTAGTATCCACCCAAGCTCCAGTGTTTTCCATGCCGGGATTTCATCCCTTGCCTCAAAACACCACCACGACTACCACACGGTTTTGGGTTTGGTTTTTGGGCTTTTGGGTTTAGGCTTCGATGACCTGTATCTGCCGCCTTAGTAGCCGGAGAGCCACATAGTAACCTGCTTACTAAGTCCCCTGACCCGTCAGGCATTCCCAAGACCTCAACCTACTGACCCTAAACTCTAAATGATAGTTTCCCAAAATGAGGGGACCCCAATTTAGACCCCAAAATATTGTAGTCCGTATTATAGGGACCCTCAAAATGAGACCCTAATTTTGGGAAACCTCCAACTTGTAAATCCCAATACAAACCCGAATAAATTAACCCTAAACCCGAAACCCCAAACCCTAAACCCTAAAACTGCAAGCCCCTCGTCTCGGAGGAGTCCCTGGGCGCGGGCTTGACAAAAGCCTCGCGGGCAAACAGCGTTGCCCACCTGGTGCGACGCCCGGGCTTTAGGCTTAGGATGCAGGATTTAGGGTTTAGGGTTTGGGGTCTGGGCTGGGTTTAGGGTTTTGGGTTCAGGGTTTTGGGTTTTGGGTTTAGGGTTTTGGGTTTAGGGTTGTGGGTTCCCTCCAAAAAGCTCATTCGGAAATTCGTGCGGTTCGCGCTGTAGGGCTCTCCATCTTTAGGTTTGGAGGTTGGGGACTTGAGAACGCTAAAGCCCCAAACCCTCATTTTTTGGAACCCGCGCACAGGATTCATGCCATTTTTATGCAGAAGGCTTACTTGTGCTTAAGGAAGTGCGGGGAAGTAGATCCGTATAGCAATCTCTATAGAATCCCCGGATACACTCTGTTACAGTAACAGTTCTTGTATTCACTCTGCGGCTTGTATCTCACTTCTGGGTCATCCTTGTGAGCATTCCCAAGCATGTAATGTAGACCCCTGATTAATAAACCCCCTCCCCTTAATAGGGATTAAAATAGGGATCCTAATATTAAGGCTCCAAAAAAGGAGGGGGTTCATTCATAATGGGCCTACACAGCATCTGAAGTGTTGCTTCTCAAGACGCAACAGAAGGGCACCTGCATCGCCTGGCTTGGAATGAGCCCTAAACCCTGAACACTAAACCCTGAACCCTAAACGTTTACCTTGCGATTTCATGTCCCATGGTAGAGCACTGAGAGTATGTGGGTGTTTCTGATAATCACCGCTTGGGCCCCTGGATGTCCACCCTAGGTCTACATACTTGCTTGAATTCAGTAGTTAGCTGTTCTTCTTGATTTTAGGTCCTAGGTTTCTACGAATAACGGCCATTCCGCACCAGAAAAACCCTGCATCTAGTTGAGGAATAATAGTAATAGTAATAGTAGTAATAGTAATAATAGTAAATAATAGTAATAGTAATAATAATAATAGTAATAGTAAGAATAATAGTAGAGTTCTGGATTCAGGGCAGGGCGTAAGCTATTGGACTCTTCCAGGCGACAGAGGTTCTTCCAGACGATGCTGCAAAGGCCGTCCGGCAGTGAGCTTTCATGAGGGTCTTCTCCACCACTAGGTAGCCCAGTAGTGCCCTTTTGCCCTTTTCATTTTGGGGTCTCCTTATTAAATCTGAACAGTAGGAAAAAGGGTACCCTTATTATGAATGCGTTACTGGGGAACCTAGACCAGACGAATCGGGAACCAGCACACCACTGATAATTTGTAGTTAGGTTGGTTTACACTGGGCTATATTATATTCAGCTCGGTACCCCAGTAGAACCCTTGTCCCCTTTTTGTTCGGGGGTTTCCCGATTAAACTTGAACATTAGGAAAAAGGGTACCCTTAGTATTAAGGGGTTACTGGCTAACCTAGACAGGGTTATAAAAGTAGACCGAATCTTCTCAGGGGCCAGAATGAGCCAATACACCCTAAAATTCCCTATCAGGACATGATAAGGGACCCAGACCCCTCAACCCTTTAGGGATCCTAAATCCTAAGGGTAGGTAATCGGCCTTTTAAGGTCTCAGGGTTTAAGAGATTGCAGCTCTGCCCGCAACTCGCGAATGCAAACAAGGCCTCTACCTTCCTAGACCTTGAACCCTGAACCTAATATAGTACTATAGTAGTATAGTAATAGTAATAGTAAAAACCAAAGACCCTTCGCCAGCCATGCTTTGTGCCAGTCTTTGCAAGGATAACAGCTGTAAGAGCTTACGGGCACGGTCCGAAAGTCATGTAGACAAACGTTCGAGGCGTCGCAACGCTAAAACCCCCGCATGCCTGGCATTCAATTCAACTAGTGCTTTTGTTTATGTGTCCCATTACGACCGCTTAGCAAGCGTCGGAAGGATGATCGAAATGACTTAAAGTTAAAAGTTAAAAGCATGACTGTGCTTGAACGTTTGTGGGACCCTCAATCCTAAATAGTAGTTTCCATCTTATTTTCCATCTTATTTTCCATTATCCCTATATATCCCCAGTATACTGTAGCAGTTTCCATTTTGTTTTCCAGTATCCCTATAAGATGTCATCCTTGGGTATTGCCCCCACTCCGTAACAGTTGGTTAATAGTTATAATATGGTTATATCTGGCCCTTAATAGGAGGGGGCAGTACCCAACCTGAACCCTAAACCCTAAACCCAGAACCTCTAGTCCTAAACCCTAAACCCTAAACCGTTATCCCAAAATTATCCCCAGAAATGTCAGGAGGCATCAGACCAAGCTCGGGAGGGTGGCGCCTGAGCCATGGAAGCCCCAAACAGTTTAGGGGTTTAGGGTTTAGGTGTTTAGGGTTATTAGGGTTTAGGGTTCAGGGTTTAGAGTTTAAGGATTTTATGGGTTTAGGGATTCAGGGTTTAGGGCTTAGGGTTTCTGGCTTACGGTTTAGAGTTTAGGGTGGGCAAAAGCCCGAGTCACGAATCAAATTTACGCTGAAATAGAAACTGGAAGAATATTGGGCTTAAAGGGCTTAAAGAGTTTAGGGCTACAGGCAGGTTGAGAAGACCCCAGTTATCCTCCAGTCACTTTTCGCTACAGTTTTTAAATGTGCTATAGTGATTAGTAATGCACTGATCCAGTAAGGCCAGCTTGGGGATGTTAAGGAATGATGTCAGTAATGTGGGTGTAGGGTTCAGGGCCCCTAAACCCCAA
>CAJNIZ010008377.1:249-14738 GCA_905231905.1 Symbiodinium pilosum
TTTTGAGTTCAGGGCTTCGGGTTTAGGGGCTGAAAGTTTCCGCAACACAGGACGATGCTTTTCACAACACAGTGGCCAGGACATGTTGATCCCCGAGCCGGTTCTTGTTGTTACTATGTGAAAAGTTCAAGTCATCCAAACAACGCAACAATCCCTACAAGAACCCCAAGATTTCTGTATGGCGGAAGTGCCCATAAGCCCCAAATTGGAGCAGCAAACCCAGACAGGTGCGGTTTCTGGGTTTAGAGTTTAAGATTTAGGGCTTAGGGTTCCTGAGCCTTGTGGAATTGTAGGATGTACTTGGGCCGTAAGTAGTTAGATGGGAACCCCTTTAAGCCCTAAGTATCTACCATATAGCTACATGGGTCATATAGTAGTTAGATGTCAACTCCTTGAAGCCCTGAGTATATATTATATAGCTACATGGACCATTTGAGTCACCCCTGAGCCTTTCGAAATTGCAGTAGCTGCGCAGCTGCAGCGTTCACGCGCGCCGACTGCTCAGCCACGTCCTCACTCGAGGCGGTTTAGGATTTAGGGTTTAGGGTTTAGGTTCTAGGGTTTGGGGCTTTGGATTGGGCCTTGAGGCCTACTCGCAGCCTCCAATGTCTATCCTATGCAGGATTCCGGGCTCAGGGTTTCAGAGTTTAGGGTTTAAGTGCTTAGGGTTAGAGTTTAAGAGTTTAGGGTTTAAGCGCTGAAGGTTAGAGTTTAAGAGTTTAGGGTTTGAGTGCTTCTGATTAAAGTTTAAGAATTTAGGGTCTAAGTGCTCAGGGTTAGAGTTTAAGAGTTTAGGGTTTGAGTGCTTAGGGTTAGAGTTTAAGAGCTTAGGGTTTAAGTGCTTAGGGTTAGAGTTTAAGGGTTTAGGGTTTAAGTGCTTAGGGTTAGGGTTTAAGGGTTTAGGGTTTAAATGCAGGGAGTTTTGGGTTTAGGGCTTTTAAGTTCTTAGGGTTTCGCGTTTAAGGGTTCAGGGATTAGGTGCATAGGGTTTAGGGTTTAAAGTTTAAGGGTTTCGGGGTTTGGAGTTCAACTTAGAGCTTACGAATTGGAGAGCTTGGCCTAAACCCCAAATCCCATAGCCTAAGCTCTTAACCCTCAAGCCCACCATGAAGCCTATACGTTGGAGCTTAAGGCTTCCGGACTGCCATCTGGGAAGTTTAAGACCCGGGTTTAGGGTTTAGGGTTTGAAGCGCTGTGGCTTCAGGGTGTGAGGTTAGCGATTGGGATTGCGGACTTACGGCTAAAGGGATGAGAATTGAACCCTAAACACCAAACACTGTGATTCCGCGGATTATCTGAATTCATACAGCAAACGATGGACTTTCAGATCGATTTGGGCGGTCTAAGGTTTGGGGAGTTTAGGGCCACCAAACCTTAAACAGTTGCTATCGTCAGACAGGAGGTAAATGCTGCGCCAGCATTCCGCTGAATGAATGGCAACCCTGAACCTTACCTAGGGTAACCTAGACCCCTGTAAAAAAAGAGCTAAAACACAAAAATATCTGGGTCTCGGTATATATAAAAAAAACTCTGCTTCGATCTTCTCAATCTGCTTCTGGGATTGAGCTGCAGTGCCACAAGGATAGGCGAACTCGCCAAGAACTTACTTCTGGTAAGCCGGGAATGAGGGAATGGGAAAAGAAAATGAGGGTATTATTGAGGGTTAAATAGGGACTGAGATAAGGATCCTTTACTTTACTCGTCGCTGACCCTATGTAGAAGAATGCACAAAGTGACCCTCAGCAAAAAACAGCACGCCCCTCTCCCAAAGCAAAAGCATACACAGAATAACTCCAAAGACCGTAGAAAAACACACACACACACACACAAAGGTCTCCCACAATTAGGATTTTTTTGGAGTTCCCTGCAGGAGTACGGTATTTGGGGTCTAGGTTAGGGCCTGCCGATTTAGGGAGACTACCAAAACATCCCAAAAAAACAGAGAACAGCATTGCTACGGGCCCGCCCGTATGTACCCTACCTATACATACTCCTTCAGGGCAATCTAGAAATCTTCTGAAAGGGTTGGGCCAGTTTTGGTGGGCCCTAAACCCGAAACTTATGGCTTCTGCTACCACCACACCCTATACTTCCCTCTTCTACAACCCCTAGCTTAACGCTCCCTCTATACTATCCCCCCATGGGTTCCCCTTTTAATCTAATCAGCCTTGATTTACATTCATTGTTCTGAAATAAGCATATTCAAGGGGTAACCTTGGTGGGGTAGTATAGGGTTTAGGGTTTAGGATTTAGGGTTTAGACGGGTTTAGGGTTTAGGGCTTAGGGTTTAGTACTTAGGATTCAGACGTGCTTAGGGTTCAGGGCCTAAGATTTAGGGCTTAGGGCTTAGGGTTCACGGTTTAGGGGGGTAGCATGGGAAGCATGATGAGCCCTCAGGCCCCGCGTCCTGAAGAAGGCTCTTCAGCGCTTCGGCCGTGAGGATAGGTTTGAGGTCCTCAGTCGGTCAAGGTTTCGGGTGTAGGGGTTTAGGGTTAAGGGGTTTAGGGTTTAGGGTGTATATAGTCCCCTTCAGTAGCTAGAGTATGGCTTTGGGATAATAAGATCGCCATAAACCCCATATTCTATTTACTTAAGGGGGACTATGGGGTTTAGGGCTTAGGCTTTTAGAGCACGAAATGCAGTGCTTCTGTTGACGTTCAAGATCCTGCGTGTCCTTCTCCTACCATACTACCATGAATTCCTTTATTCCCAGGTTATATCGTACTTCGGGTCCTGTAGGATTTTTCGTGTCAACCTGTGCGTGCTTTAGGGTTTGGGAATTGCCGCTTTCTGAAGTGCGACTCTGAAGGCAGCGGGGGAAAACGAGGGGAAAGGCCTCTTGCCTAGAAGGTCCAAGTACCCACGCTAAGAAATCTGGATGGTTTTGGGTACCAAGACCCTACGATTTGGGGTACCTAAAACGCTGCTGTTTGGGTTTTGGGTACCTAGAAACCTGTTATTTGGGTTTTGGGTACCTAGAACCCTTACTATCTGAGAGGCAGGACCCTAGGGTTGGAATTTAAAAACCCACTCAGAGGATAGGCCGTAGGAAGGAAACCAAACAGGCACCGTTTGTGACGGTGACGCCTACTGTAGGAACATAAATAATTAATGCTGTTTTGGGTTTCGGGTTTAGGGCTGCGCCGAAATAATACAGTTTAGGGTTTAGAGATTTTACCGCAATGGTAGAGAAGCAGATGGACAAGAACATGGAAAGCGAGATGCAAACTGCGTTTATATAGGGGTACATGGAGAAAGGATAGGGACCTAAATGATTCCCTATATCATCTTGGTGTTTCTTTGAGTTGCGCCTATACTGTAGTCATACAAGGGAATTAGTAGGCAAAATATTGGTAATCATTCAGCTTTCCCTACACTACAGTCCCTAGAAGCCCGTAAACATCGCCGGCTTCCGTTCCAGTTGATTCTTTTCCCCACATCCTAACCACCCAAACCCTAAAAAACAATAACCCTAAATCCACAACCCTGAACCAAGAAAGACGCTAAACCCTGAATCCAAACCTCCAAGCCCTAAACTCCAAGCCCTAAACCTGCCCCCACAAAGACCCTAAACCCTAAACCCAAATCCCTAAGCCCTAAACCCTAAATCCATTGATGATTATTCAGGCCACTGCGTTTTGGGGATTTAGGGTTCAGGGTTTAGGGTTTAGAGACATTTGTTGACGTGCGGTACGGCTTTAAGTATTGTACCATAATCACATTTTGGGAATAGTAACCCATACACAGGTTGGGATTTCAATGCATGAGCCCTTCGCCGCCCTTCGCCCTCTAACCATGAGAGAGGTGGTCTGTCTGTGTGCTTAGCTTGCAAAACTCCGTTCTCTCAAAACATTCGATCCGAAAAGTTTGAGACCCCAAGCTGGCGCCTTACTGGGATACTATTGGATATGAAAATCCCCCTTCCTTACAAGAATGAAATATCGCATCAAAAACTGCGAAGTATGTGCAACAGTGAGCCCATGAAGGAGGAACAGAGCAATTCATTAGGGCCTACCTAAGCCCTTTAAATCCTAAATCCTACACCAAGCAATGAGGCAATGAGAGCTAGGCTGCTTGGCGAAAATGACCTTGCCTGGCGCGTCTTCCGTTCGCTCCTAGACTTCATGAACCTTGAGCCCTACAACCCTGAGCCCTACGACCCTAAACCCTAAACCCCAAAAGCCTAAAACTAAACTCTAAACCCTAAATAAGAGTTTCCATGTTATGTTCCATTAATTATCCCAATATAACACCATATAACCCTAATGTTACCCTTTTAATCCCAGCACTTACACCCCTAAACCCCCTAAACCGCAAACACTAGACCCTAACACTTGTTTGTCATGTGCTGTCCGCCATCTAGCAAGCTGTGGCCACGCAGGAAAGTGTGCATATGAAAACCCCTCGGGAAAAGCCCGACGTCGTCCTGCTTGATGGCGATGACGATGACGTGGGTGCGGTGCCGCGGGCCAAAGCCAACTAAGGCGTCTTTAATGGGCCTCCAGGTCTCGCGCTTGGCTCTGATGTTGTAGGTGCCGAGGCAGCTCTCCTCGAGCACGCGAACACAGCCGACGTCCCGCAGGCCCTGCTTGACAACGCCCTAAACCCTAGGAAACTGCCAAGGCTCAACCCTAGGAATGTGAACTCCAAATCGCATGAAATGTGCCAAAAAAAACTGCAAACCCAACTTCTACAGGGTTCATAGGGTCAGGGGCTTAGGGTTTAGGGCTTAGGGTTCAGGGTTTGGGGTGTGAGGCTTAGGGTTTAGGGCTTAGGGTTTTAGGGCTTAGGATTTAGGGTTTAGGGCTTAGAGTTTAGGGTTTAAGGTTTTAGGCACTAGGGCTTGGGGCCTCGGGGCCTATAGGCAACCTATACCACCTAAACCCTATAGGTCTAGGTCTGATGCTCAGCTTCCTCCAAGTCACGCTGGCGGCAGACGAGTGAAACTTCTTGGCATCCACGATGGCAGCCTGAACCGTTTTCAAGACCTTATATGCGTCCCTTGAATGGGGGTTGCCTAGGGATATCCAGGTTTCGGGTTTCGGGCGAAAATGCCCTGAATAGCGTGTAGGTCGCCCTGAAACCCTAAGCCTCTACTCAAACTACGGGCCAATTTCGAGATGGGAGACACCAACGGAGGCGGGGGTACATAAGGCGCATGTAGGTATGTAGAGATCATGGGGGCTGTATAAGGGATATACCAGGCTGTATAAGGTCCTCACCTCCTTCACTCCCCTCTAGTCGTTGCTCTAGATGGTCCAGAGACAGCTATAGGAGCTATAGTCTAAACTCCTAGTATCCCCCTAATCAACCCTATAATACCCCCCTATATCACCCCCTTTTAGGAGTCTAGATTACAGCTGATACAAGGAGGGGCTACAACTTGGGCTATGAATAACGTTTTAATGGGGACAAGTCAGGTTATAAGTTCCATAACTTATAGCCATGGGGTTCTAGGTATAATTCTGTCAGCCGGGGCACCGCCCTGTAAGTGGGGCCTGAACTACATAATAACCGTTATTATCCTCAGGAAACCGTGTTTCCTCAAGCCGGGGAGGCTTGCAAAGTGTCCCCAGGGAGCCTGAAGCCGCATTGTTATCAAGGATCTTCCATCCGCGTGCGCAAGCTAAAGAGATTGAGAAGTGTTCCCTCAACACTGGGTGAGCCATCATCTGATCCCTTGAGGATCGTCCGGCTCCTGCCACGTATTGTCTGCAAATACATCAGAAAGATCGAAAGGCACGTTCAGAGGGAAGTCTTGGTTCCTTGACTCAGTCTAGCCCCGAATAGAAGTGCCCGTGACCCATCAAGTAAACCCTAAACTCTAATGCCAAAGGCGTTTCCGCCTACGTATAGCACCCAGAGAAGAAAACTGGAAACAATGCAGCGGAAACCATCCAACCAACCAAAAAGCATCCCAAACCACTGAAAAATGTGTTTTAGGGTTCAGGGTACTGAAAACCCTATTGCCCCCCAAGCCCTAAACCCCCAAACCTAAACTTTCTATCTTGAAGTCCCCCAAGCCCTAAACCCCCAAACCTAAACTTTCGATCTTGAAGTTCCCCAAGCCCTAAGCCCCCAAACCTAAACTTTCTATCTTGAAGTCCCCCAAGCCCTAAACACCCAAACCGAAACTTTCGATCTTGAAGTCCCCCAAGCCCTAAACCCCCAAACCGAAACTTTCGATCTTGAAGTCCATAAAAAACTCTCAAACCCTAAGCCCTTCACCCCCAAGTACCAAACTTCAAGACGTGTGCTCCCAAGCCATCATCAAAAGCCCTTAGGGTTTAGGGTTTAGGGTTTAGGGTTTAGGATAACATATTCCAAACCCTAAACCCTAAACCCTAAGCCCTTTTTCCCTACTGACCCCTAGTAAGCCTAAATGCATTGAGTAGGACCAAGGTTGAGGATTGAGAGCTCTTCGGTTTAGGGTTTAGGGTTCAGGGTGTAGGGCTAAGGGCTTAGGATCCATTAGCCTTAGTGCTTGTGGTAGAGGCTTTATAGCATGGTTGTCAAGATTTAAAAAAAAAAAAAAGTTCGGGACTTTTGAGAAACTCCCAGATGGTGGCTTTAAAAAGCTAGGTTTTAGGGTTTAGGTAAACTAGGGGTCCCTTTGCGGAGGTCACAAGAAATTGATGTTCATAGTCTTCGCGAAGACCCCACTAAGTCCTCATAGAGCCCCTGCATACTTGCTCCATCTACCAAAACCTTCAGACACCACCCCTGTAACTCCAGCAGTTATCCTGTATCCCTTAGGAGGACCCCCCGCTCTGTAATAGTGGTAAAATAAGAATATAAGAGGGACCTAGTATATAATCCCTATTATCCCTTATAGCCACTATTACTGGGTGGGGGGTCCACCTAATGTATCCCCATTACACATGTGGATAATTCGATGAGCTGGAGGAACCCTCTGAGATAGGAGCGAATTAGGGTTTGTTTTACAATCTCCTCACATGAGAAACATTCAAAATATGAGCTACAGTTTAACTCGGAGTATCCCTCTTAATAAGCCTTGTAGTAGTCCCCTATAATCCCCTAGATAGCACAACTTTAAGGATTTTAGGCTATAGCCACTATAATATACAAACTACCTACATTCCCAAGCAGCCCTATCCACACGCATCAGGGCCTACATTCATGCCTTGCACTAGACTTTAACCCTAAGCGTCCTAAACGTACCAACCCCCCACCCTAAACCCGACACTGCCCTGTACCCTAAACCCTAACCTACCATTACTTAAGGTACCTAAATTTCCTTACTCTTAAGATTTCAAAAGTTCAAAACCTAAATGACCCCCCAAAAAAAACCTAAGTAATGGTAATAATCAAGCCTCCAATTCCTCGGCGGCTTTCTCCGCAGCACCGACTGTGCTCGCGACCTGGTCCGTTTAGCGTTTAGACCTTTGGTACCCGATTCAGTCAAGGCAATTCACAAGGCTAGTTTCAAGTGGGGAGAATGTACATGAAGGTCGAAAAACTAAACCCTTAAACCCTAAAAAACTCTAAACCGTCTTCAACCCTTAACCCTTAAACCCCAAAAAACAAAACCCTTAAAACCCTAAACCGCCTTAAACCCTAAACCCTCCTTTCCCGGCCTCATCGGCTGGGAGGATCTCGAGGCCTTTGAGAAAAGGAAGCTCAGCTTCGCTGACCTGCGAAACTCCGTAGCCCCTTTTGAAGGGTTTAGGGTTTAGGGTTTAGGGTTTAGGGTTCAAGGTTTAGGATTTAGGGTTTAAGGTCTAGGGTTCAAGTTTTAGGTTTCAGGGTTCCAGGTTTAGGGTTTAGGGGTTTAGAGTTCAGGGTTAGGGTTCAAGGTTTATGGGTTTTGGGTTTATGGGCTTTGGGTTCATCATCTCAAGTCCAAGCATTCACTTGATAGGCGGCGTTATCAAACAATGGACCCGGCCAGTGGGTCCGCATCATTAAAAACCTACACCCTAAACTCTGAATCTTGAACCCCGAACCCTAAAACCTGAATCCTCAACTCTAAACCCCGAAGGGGATAAGGCCCTCTTTTAGACACATGTGCCTTATTCAGATTTGTCGAAGCAACTTTTTACACGATCCCTAGGATGATCTTTACCCTCCGCAATCTAACATGGAAACCCCGCACAACGACTTGATGAACACTATGTTCCTTGTGCAAGGCTAGGGCCCTATATGGGAGTTGCCTAACTTTAGGGGTACCCTTTTTGGGGGTCCCCATAATAAGGCCTATAGTATTTTGGGATCTATATTGGGGTCCCCTCATTTTGGGAAACTACCATATGAGCTAAAGTCTAAAGTCCCAGCATCCCCCTTGATAACCCCTTTAATTCTCCCCGAGATAATCCCTTAAATATCCCTTATATACACCCGCTTTTAGAAGTTGAGATTATGGCTCATATGTTGGTTAATGCTAGTTCGGGGGATGGTAATTCTCAAAATCAGAGTGGCCCTTGCAGACCCCCAGGTGTATAAATCTACATGTATATGGCTTCTAGCATTTATACAGGGATGACGGGTCCTTACTGGGAGTATGTAGGGATTATTTTGAAATCGCTAGACCTAGGCCTAAACCCCAAACCTTAAAAACACCTAAACCCTCTAAACCCTCTAAACCCTCTAAACCCTCTAAACCCTCTGAACCCTAAAGCACTAAACCCCCTAACCCCCTAACCCAACACCTAAAACCCCTAAACCCTGAAACACCTAAACCCACTCCAAACTCTGCCCCAGGCCTTCTCCAGAAGCTGCTCCACTGTTTCGGCCTTGTCCTTCACCTTGCGCGGTGGGATGCAGGGTTTCAGGGGAACCCAAGGGTTGAGGGGTTTAGGATTTAGGATTTAGGGTTTAGGGTTTCAGGTTTAGGGGTTTAGGGATTAGGGTCTCAGCTTTAGGATTTAAGGTTGAGGGTTCAAGAGGTCAGGTCAAAGGTTTAGGGTTTAGGGTTTCAAGGTCAGGGTTTAGGGTTGAGGGTTCAGGGTTTCAGGTTTAGGTACTGAATTAACTTTAGGGGCTCGGGGATTCGAGAGATTTAGGGCTTAGGGATTTGGAGTTTCAGGGGTAGGGTGTTCAAGCTTCAGGGGTTTTGAGGTTTTAAAGATTTGGGCATCTACTGCTGAGCGATATGCGGTGTAGCTTTAAAGGCATTAGAGTTCAGAGTTTATGGGCTTAGCATTTCAAGCAAGTTCTGAGGTAACAGGGCCCCAACGTCAGGGTTTTCTTGATTGGAATGCTACTCCTTGAAAAGCCGGGGTGGACCTGTCAGTATACCTATAATCGTATAATGAACCTTCTTTCTAACAATTGGGGGTACAATGAGGGTTCTATGGGGACAATATGGGGATAATGGAAAGAAATGGAAACTGCCATAATGAGTCATATACTACGTCCCTCTGACCCCATGCGAAATGGGCTTAGGGCTGTAGGGTGTTGATGCTGAAGTCAAGCTACCAGGCGTAAGGTAGGACGCCACAGGGCACGGATTGAGGGGGGGGGCGGGGGCCTAACTTTACACATGTCCCAAGGCTTTGGGTTCAAGGCTACCCAAACCTTAGACTCTAAAAATGGAGATCCCAGTGGACTATACTGTTCGTACACATTCGTAGGAATTTAGGACTAAGTTGATATCCAGAATATTCAGCTGACCTGCTGATTCGGGGGATACCAAACCCTAAACCGTATATAGATAGTAGTTCCCACTTTGTTTTCCAGTATCCCAATATTCTCCCCAAAATACTCCTAATATCCATCTCCATAGGGCTTGATAGCATTGTTGACCAAGATTTGCGTGTCGACCCTGTAGTCTCCTTAGACCTCTAATAGGTTTTGATAATTCCTTAGGGTTCTACTATCATAGAAATGAGAAACACTTCCTAAGGACCCTATCTTGGTTGGCCTTTGGAACCCTTTGAAAACTATTAGTATATAGGGTCCTTATGAAACCAATTAGGGAAAAAACCCTAAACCCTAAGGACCCTATAGTACCTTCAGCAGCAGGGGCAACTGCTGGGGCCTGAGCCCACCAACCCATCGGCCTGCTTGCCAGTCGCTTCGGAGCTGGCAAAAACTTCCCAAGTGGAGGGTTTAGGGTTTGGGGCTTAAGGTTTGGGGTTTAGGGTTTGGGGTTTAGGGTTTAGGGTTTAGGGTTTAGGGTTTAGGCTTGCCTTTCGCCTTGGGAACATGCAAAACAAGCGGTCGAAAGAGCCTGCCACTGGGCTTTTTGGATGGGCCACTGACGCCAACTCGCTTGCAGTGGGGTACGAAGTTTGGAGACAGAGCTAAGGTCAGCGAAGCCAGGACACATATCTAGATGGAGAGTTCTCTATCTTGACGCATGGACAGAAAGACATCTCTTCTCGATGCAAGTTGGTGTAGCTACAGCGCAGGAAATAAGAAGGGGGTTGCCCGAGCCTGAACCCTAAACCCCGAGCCCTTACAGTGCCTCGCGACACTTGACCCTTCCCAAGCCTTCATAGAACATGCACGGTTTAGAGCTTAGAGTTTAGGGGTTAAGGGATTTAGGGTTTAGGGCTTACCCCAAATGCCCAACCCTGAGCACGAAACTGAAAATGCTAGACCCCAGTTCTATGAGTGTAAGCCACAACCAGATCTACTTTTAATCCTTACATAAAAGTTTAGTAGAACATCCCCAAAAACCCTGTTCTAGTTTTTGAGGCCGCACAGTCCACAATCCCAAAACAAAACTTCTGAACCCCGGATTACTTTGTACAGCTTGTTTGCGTCTCCGTTTGGTATAACGCCAACCCTTAAAGCCCTACACATACCTGTGTCCATATATATGCTGTACATCCCTATGTCTTTCGTTTAATCAAGGGTTCCCCTACACTCTCAACCCTAAACCCCTAAACCCTAAAGCTCTAAACCCCTAAACCTAAACCCTTCGCTTCCCCTACTACCCTCCTTATACTACCTCCGCGGCATTTCCTCTAAATCAGCCTTGATCATCCCTGGCTATCCCTAAATGAGCGTAGTTAATGAGTAGTACTGGGGGGTGGGGGGTTTAGGGTTTCGGGGTTTAGGGTTGAGGGTTTAGGGTTTACCTTGGGTACTGCCCCCCCTCAGTCAGTAACAGTTGGATGATAAATATAATATGGTTATATATAGCCCTTAATGGGACCCCTGATATAGACTGTTGCTGGGTGGGGGCAGTACCCAAGGTTTACCCAGGATTTAAGGAACCCTACATCCCAAAGTGCAGGTTTGCCTGGCGCATCCTCGCAGCTGCTTCCATACGGCCACGCTGGGCCTCTACGGGTTGTAGCGCGCATGGGGTTTAGGAGTTCGGGCTGAGGGCTTTGGATTTAGGATTGGGGGTAGGAGTTGGGGAGACCCCTAAATCCTAAAACCTAAACCCTAAACCCTAAACCCTGAGGGCTGCAGTTGCTGGAAGGTCCTGCGCTGAGGCTTGGTAATTTCAGCCCACGAGCCTGCCGGTCTCGTTCCTGGGGAACTTACATTTCAGGGTTTAGGGTTTAGGGGTTTAGGGTTTAGGGTTTTTTTACTATAATCAGGGTATATAGGAGGTAGGGTTAAGGGTTTAGGGTTACTATAATAGGGAGATCCTATTACTTACGGTATACCCATAGTATAGGAACTGAACTTAATTCCCTAAACCCTAAACCCCAAACCCGAAACACCTAAACCCTAAACCCCTAAACCCTAAACCTCAACACCCAAAACCCCTAAACCCTTAACCTCAAAACCCAAAAAAACCTAAACCCTTATTGGCAACTTAAGTTCATCTAGCGTCTTGCGGCCGTTGTGGGCTGCATCTAGGCACGGACTGTAGCCAAGCCGCTTTCCAAGGAGGAATGGTTTAGGGTTATAGCCCCCTTAAGTACATAGAATATGGCTTTGGGTGTTTATAACAAGATCCCCATATGCACCATATTCTATCTACTTCAGGGGGACTATAGCGGTTTAGGGGTTTAGGGTGTGCTCCGTAAAGGAGCACAGCTGGATTTCATTTATGTTAAAGTCCCTTCACCACCGGCTCAATGCGTTCTTGTATGGGCATTCTCCACATAATCCCTCAAAAATCGCGAGTAATGACCCCTAAGCCCTACACTGCCCTAAACCCTAAACCCTAAATCGCTATCGCAATCCCCATAAAACCTCCCTCGTTGGAGAAACTCCCACTTGAAGACTGCGGACTGCCTTTCAAGTCCTCCTATAACCCCTCATAGGGGTGTCAAGGGGTCTATAGGATAGAGGGGTTTAGGGTTTAAGGTTTGGAGTGTAGGGTTCACGGCTTCGGGACTTTAGTGGTTTTAAGGGTTTACATAGGGGTGTATAGTGATCAATAGGATGTAGGGGCTTCAGGTTTATGCGCTTATGCAATATTACTTTAGAGTTTATAAAGGGTATATGGGGATAAAGAACGTTGAGGGCTTTGGGGGGGTTTAGGGGTTTGGGTGAACCCCTTTTGAAGGGGTTACATAGGGGCCCATAGGGATAGAAAGAGATCTACAGGATCTAGGGAGCTTACGGCTTCAGAGGCTTTAGAAGGTTTTAAGAGGCTCACATCCCTACAGAGAGGTCATGCAGGGCTGTGTAGGGGGAGGGGGGGGGTAGAGCTACCATATCTGAACCGACTCAATTCGGCTAAACGCGCAACCCTTCCCTAAACCCTAAATCCTACACCCCCAAATCATCACTTCTGAACACTAAATCCTAAATCCTAAACCCTGCACCCTCAATCTTAAACCCTAAATCATAAATCCTAAGCCCTTATTCCTGAGCCCTAAACCCTAAACCCTGAACCCATCCAGGAAGATCTCTCCGGGCCTTGGAAGCTGCCAACATCGCGTTCAGCTGAGATCGGGCCTAGCAAGCCCTACCTTAAACCCGAGTCTAGGGGTTTAGGTTTTGGGGTTTAGGGTTTGGGGTTTAGGGGGTTCATACTTTAGGCTTCAAGAATTTAGGGGTTTAGGGTTTTTTGGAGTTTAGGGTCTAGAGGGGGTGAGGGATCAAAAAAAAATCAAATGAGGATCAACAAAAAATCAAAACCGGGAATCAAAAAAAACAAAACAAGGATCAACAAAAAATCAAAATCCTGCGGAAATGGCGAAAGCTTCAAGGATTGGGGCTCGCGGGTTCAAGGCCGAGGATCAAAAAAAATCAAAATCATGGAAAATTGCGAAAGCGCGCAAATGCTGCAATTTGCAGCATTGGCAGCCTTTCAAGAACTCCAAATGCTGCAAATTGCAGTATTCGTAGCCTTTCAAGAGCCCCAACAATTTGTCATTTGCAATTTTGGCAGCTTTGGAAAAATGATGAAAAACTGCTGAAAGTTGATGAAAAGTGATGGAAAACTGATGAAAATTGATGAAAAATGATGAGAAAATGATGAAAAATGATCAGAAAATGATGAAAATGATGAAAAACTGATGAAAATTGATGAACATGATGAAAAACTGCTGAAAATTCATGATGAAATAAGAAAAATGATGAAAAATGATGACAAATGATGAAATCATAGAAACGATTGAAGATGATGAACATGATGAAAAAGGTGAACAAATTATGAAAATCAAAAGAGTGGAAACATGAGGAAAATGCTGGAAATGATGAAACATGATGGAGATGATGGAAAATGATGAGAATGATGAAAATCATGAAAACTGTGAAAACATAATGAAAGTGATGGAAGATGATGAAACTAAAAAAATCTTTAGCATAGCATTGATAAAAATAAATTGGTGGAAGGAAGAGTTTCGAATTCGACTGCGTGCGTGTTCGGCTTTAAAAAAAGCGGGGGGTCGAGGGGGGGCGCAGCCCCACCCGCGGGGGGGGGTTCGGGGGGGCGGAGCCCCCCCCCATTCATTATTACTATTAATTTTATTATCATCACTGCTGAACTGAAAATTGGGGGGGGTGGAGCCCCCCTTCCATTCATTTATTAGTATCATGAATGTGTAATCACAATGTAGTCTAAACTCCTCAAAAAGGTTATATGTCGTTCTGGCTTCCTACTTTCCCGTCTTTCCTTTCTTTCTTTCTTTCTTCCTTTCTTCCTTTCTTCCTTCCTTCCTTCCTTCCTTTGTTTCTTTCTTTCTTTCGTTCTTTCTTTCCTTCGTCGTCTGGTGGGGTTTGAGGTTTAGGGTTTAGGGTTTGGGTGTAGAGGGTGTAGGGTTCAGATCAAAGGGTTTCAGGTTTGTGCACCTTGGATTGTACCCTGGGGTTTTGGGACCTTCTTAAGGCATTCTAGGGATACAAGCCAGGACACGATCCCTGTGACTGTTGCTACTTCTTGAACTCCAAGAGGATCCAAGGGCCCAAAAAGGACGACAGTTAGGAGTATCCCGACCCTGACCCTCACAATCCCTATGACTGTTTACACTTTTCAAATTCAAGAGGGAATCGGGGGTCCAAAAGCGACGACAGTTACGGGGTTTTTCGATCCCGATTTCCACGATCCCTGTGAATGTTGACACTTTTGAAGGTTTAGTGGGAGCTAGAAGCCACGACAGTTACGAGGC
>CAJNIZ010008378.1:0-14524 GCA_905231905.1 Symbiodinium pilosum
CTGTTTATTATTGCGATTTGGGCTTAGGTAGACCTTGTTGGGCTAAAAACTTGTTAGAAAGCAAATTTGCTTGTGCGGGATTTTTCCGGCCCGGCAACTCAATGCTATTGTCACCCCCTTTATTAATGGAACGTCTACATTAGCCATGAAACTGCAAAGGGCCCTCGATAGACTACTGTGCTTCTGAGGAGGGATTATCTGGGGTTCCGCGTTAGTTTGGGGGCTCGTAACTACTTTGCACCGGCTTAGGGGTACAGATTTTGTTGCTCTACCTTAAGGCTCTTGGACCATGATAATGGGATCCCTAGCCTTAGCTCTCAAAAACCAAGCTGTCTCCCAGAAAGCGCAAAACAGTCCTAGGAGCGTTCGGGCAGGATCCAGGCTATGATTCTATGCCACCATAGTCCAATAAACGCTGCGCCCTAAAGCCTAAACCCTAAACCATGGAGGATCGCTGCCATTAGGGAGGTGACTATGGCAGCGAAAGCTCGCCATTTTGAGTAGTTTAGGGTTTGGGGGCTACCTAAACCCCAAAAGTATGCAAAATAAAAGCCCTAAGCCCAGCCATAAAGGCCATCAGTTGACATACTTTTGGGGCCCAGGTAGGGTTTAGGGTTGCGCCTACTTCAGGCTGGTTCAGGCCTCCTTCATTTTTTGCTTCGGATGTTGGAGTCATGAACCTTGGGTCAAATGGTGCGGTACACTTTGACTCCATTGCTACGTGTAGCAAGTCTAGGCCAATCCTCATATGAAACCTCCTTTTCCCCCCCCCTCCCGACACAAAAAAATATATTTTAAAAAATACCAGATTATAGTTGTTGGGCATATTTGATGTTAGGGTTGGTAGGGGGGCTTTGATGTTAGGGGGAGGGGATAAAAGGTGTAAGCTTAATTGCACAGCAGTTTTGGCACCAAAAAACGGGAACCTCGCCCCTCAGCAATTTTACAAGTGGACTGCGCGCTGGAAACCCTCTGTTGAGGGGCTTAGGGTTTAAGGTGAACCATGTTGAATTATAGCACAGATACCGATACCCTAGGGCTCCAAATAGCCCAAACTAGGCAATCTTGACTCATTCTAGGGCCCAGTGCAAGTATTATTGTATAGACTTAGATCCCTATGTAACCCCTATATAATGCCAGCTTTCTTTGCATTTACCATTTGACTTTCTACTTATAGGCTTGGGGCAGAAGGGATAGGCATTTGTATGTCTCCAAAAATCCAGGCCTTGAGATTTAAACAATCTCAGAGGGTCCAAGTACCCAATAATTAGGGACTTGGGTTTGGGGTAATAGAGGTTATGATACAGGTTTTGAGTGAGTATATCATTATTAGGTACTTGGACCCTTAGGAACTTGTGCAACCTCCCTTTCCCGGAACCCTGTCCTGATATAGGATGACCAGTACCAAGATGGCGGCTACTAGCATTACTATTGATACTACTACTCCTCCTTCTGCTCCTGCCCCTGCTGCTCTGCTTACATGTACTGCTGCTACCCACTACTGCTGCTATTCCATGCTTTCTTGATTCCGTCACTACGGTTGCTCTTCCTGGTACTTTCTTTGCAAGTACCACCGCCACTATTGCGATTGCTGTTCCTATCTCTGCCACCCCATAGCCCTAAAACCCTGAACCCTAACTCCCATCCCTAACCTGAAACCCTGAACCTTTCACCTGAACACGAGGCCCTTGCTTCGAATGAGGTGCGGGTAATGCTCGGTGAGAACGCAGCACCCCAGCCTTGATTGTGTTTCAGGTGGGCTTAAAGAGGGTATCAATGGTTTAGGGCTTTGGTATTGGGGGATGTACAGGGGTCAAGTAGAGTTTCGGAATTTTCTGGTGACACAGAAGCTTCGACTGGGAATTCACAAGCTCATGGCGAGTCCTCCTATGGTGCTGTAGCAGGATGGATAGTCACGAAATGTTCGTATGTAGGTTTCGGGTTTTGGGGTGCAGGATTCAGGGAAGATCGGTCCACAGCCACGTGCTCACCAGTAGGGCGTCTGGAGAATCACGAAAGCTCTATAGCTCTATAATCCGGATACAACTAAAGCTGGGCTTGACAAATAGCGATAAATTGGTCAAAATATCGGGAACTCGCCCTACCTGATCCCAACCGATGGCTTATATACAAGGTGATCCCAAATTCATATACTTTCAGGTTCAGACTGTGCTGTTATTGGCTCGGGCCAGACCCATGCGAGCTAGCTTCATTGAACGATTCTAAGGACTTGCCGCTTTCTTGCAGAAAACGAAGGGAACTAATGCCAACTAGTAACTAGAACAGAAACTACCACGTTATTAGGGTTATATACGGACCACTATACGGATTAGTTACTTCGCCAGTAAGAGGATGGCAAGGAAGGCGTTGCATCTACACTGTGGAATCTGACAGATCAATTACTTCAACTCGCACAGATGGATCCTATTTGCGATGCTGCAAGGGGCTGAATCATTACCAATACTGTGGCTCTATGTCCTTTATACAGTTTTAGTATAGGGTACCTCAAGCATGCTTCAAATATAGTATCGGTACTTTTTAGGCTTCTTTCTTACCTGTTCCTGAATTTGTCCTCCGCTATGAGAGCAGCACCCCGGGGAAGCCTAAACCCTAAAGAAGGTCAGGTTGAGTTGCGGGCATGTGGGGTTGTATACTGTTGATATTAAAGATCCTGCATGACTTTCCTATACCCCATTACCATTATTCCCAAGGTTTAGGGTGCTTAGGGTCATGCAGGATTTTTAGTATCCACCGTAGGGTTCGTTTCAGACCCCTTCCCCACATGCGTTGAAAGGATTTTCTCAGGACCCAATTCTTTCTGCTTTTTGGTTATCTAGAAAATGAGGGCCTACAGTCTGATTTTTGGGTATGCAGCAGCAATATTGATATTAATACCTTTTCCTGGAAAGGCCTTGATCATTTCATTCAGTGGTGGTTTCCATGTCCTTGACGTCCTCAAAGAGACAAGTGGCCGCCTGCCTTCTGCTGGAAAGAAGCCATTGAGACATGTTGGCCGCGCAGCAACCATGAACCCCAGACCCTCAACAGGTGAGGTGGCAGTCGGTGTCGTTAAGGGTAATTATACACCTATTCATATAGCATAAGCTTTGGATTTTGGCGATACCATGCGATACCCCATGTTGAGTTAAGGTTTAGTTACCTTACTTCTCCCAGAAGGAGACTTCTGAGTTTTGGAAGTGCAGCGAACTCCAAATCCTAAACCCAATACCCTAAACCCTGACCCCCAGAGCCGACATATCCGGGTCGTCGAAAAGCCACGTGCTTGATGATTTATGAGCTCGGGGACACACGTGCTGTTCGCTAATGTATTATGAAAGAGCGGAGAAGGTTGTTGCCAAAGGTTGATAATGGCTAGCCCGAACACCTTCTTGAAATTTTGGAGAATTTTTGTTGCAAGTCTCAATAAAGGGTTCATGCGAAAGGTCCACGAAAGGCTCTCGAAAGGGTTTGCTTTTGGGAGAAGTAAGCCCGCCATATCCATCCCTGCATATCCAAACCGTAAACCCTATCCATCCCCTTGTAGCCCCTACAAAACCTCCTAAACCCTGAACCCATGAACCTCCAAAAGTGTGCCGTGGCAGGTCTTCTGGCGCGGGAAGCCCACAGAGCTGAAAGATACTCAGTTCCGGCAGTCGGCGGCTCAGAGTTTTAGGCCTTCGGGGGTTGGGATTTTGGGTTTAGGGGTGGGTTTAGGGGTGGAGCACTCTAGCCAAGAGGTCTATGTAGGTTTATAGATAGATATTTAGGGCCCAAAAGAGTTCCCGTATAAGCCCTGCGGACCCAGGTATATACCATCATTGCAGCTACATGGACTCTTTGTGCAGGGTCTTCGGGGCTCCGAGTTTAGTTGTTTCGGGTTTCAGGGTATGTGCCAGAACACTTCAAGGCAATCTTGGGATATATCCTGTAAGACCAGAACAAATGGGTGACATGGGCCTTGTAATCAATTATTAACACTCCTGTGCTAAGTGCGACCTTAGACTCCACTTGCTTTTAGTTAAGGTCATAATACCTGGTCATAGTTTGGTCAAGGGTAGCAAGCGGTAGGGAAATAGATTTCAGCGATGCCCTACTAGGCCCCTAGATCTATGCCCTTACATCCTGGGCCACTAGGCTTGGGATCCTCAATCCCAACCCGCTGCCCTAGTCGTTTGGGATACGCCCGTGTGAGAAAATTGTCTGTTCCTTTTGGTTGCAGTATTTCATGGGGAGAAAATGAATTACCTTGACCCAATTGTCAAAAAACACAATCTAAACCGCAATTCGACTTTTCTCCTTGCCTAGCACCAGGGAGGCCCCCAACTACCAAAAAACCTATACCTAAACCCTAAACCATCCCCTCACATGGCGTTTCTCGAAATCCTCCCTACGGAGTTCCCTTTTTTTCTGTTGGGTAGGGGGCCCCCTTTGGGTTTAGAGTTTATGGGGCCCCATTTGAGTAGTATTTTAATTTGGGAATACTATGGTACCCAATATAGAGTAAGATTATATCCTCCTTTGGGTATAGTATCTTATATAAGGAATATAATCTTACTGGGTTTAACAACCAAAAAAGACTACTCATTTTGGGAAATTCCCCATGGCACACTGAGGCTGGCTCCGGTTGACATGCTGCCATCCTTTGCAGTCGCCGTTCCGCTTGCCGCAGATGCAGGGCTCCTGGGCTCGTGGGCTCCCATCCTAAACACTAAATCCTAATCCCCTAAGGGTCCATGTACCCAATAATTAGGTACTTGGGTTTTGGGTAATAGTCATTTTAGTACAGGTTTTGGGTAAGTATATGTTTATCAGATACTTGGACTCTTAGGGATCCCTAAACCCTAATGCCTAATCCCTAAGCCTGAAATCCCAATCTCTAAACCCTCAACCCTGAATCGTTCGTGCAGCGGGCGAAAAGAGGTGTCAGAAAAAGAACTGAATCAGACATAATTAACCCCTTAGTTAGGGCAAGGCGTTCCGCTGTGGCGTTTAGGGTGTAAGACCCCAGGATCTTTTGGGAATAGATCAGCTATAGTCAAAACTCCTTAAAGAGGGTTATATAGGGTTTAGGGTCTAAACTCCTAAAAAGGAGGTTATATAGGACATATATGGGGGAGTAGTATGTGGGGTTATCAGGGGGACACTAGGAGTTTAGACTGTAGATCATATAGGGATTGTAGCAGTCCCCTGAAGGGTCACATAGTGACTGTTTTGAGAAATTTTCAATTCCGGTAAAAACGTACTTCCATAACTCCACGAAACCCATTTTCGGTTTACGTTATAAAGCAATAAACCCTAAACCTTAAACCCTAAGCCTAAACCTTAAACCCTGACCCCTGAACCGCGTGGGCGGTACATACAGCTTAAGGAATGAACAAATGAATACCTGCCTGGGCCCCAAAAGTATGTAATATAATGGCCTTTATGGCTGTTATTATGGGTTTAGGGCTATCATTTTACATACTGTTGGGGTTTAGGTACTTGTAGTAGTCCTTTGTAATTCCGGAGACCTTCCTCATGTTCTTTTCCATTTCTTCATTCCTTAGCAGGCTTCAGGGTTAGGGGCTTGAGGCTTAGTTTCCAAGGGCCTAAAACTTATATACTTACACCGCTGAGCACATAAATTCCAAACCCTAAACCTTATAAACCTTAGTAGAAGCCTGAACAGCCACCAATATGATGTTCCTAGTTTTTTGCATGGTCATAGCATACTTCAAATGGACTTCAAAAGGATATTGATCATTATTTAGGCCCCTGTAGTAGCAAGAAGATACACTAATGGGCCTTCAAGGTGCAATATCTCATCCTGGTAGCTTCCCTAAGGGTCCATGTACCCAATAATTAGGTACTTGGGTTTTGGGTAATAGGGATTTTAGTACAGGTTTTGGGTAAATATATGACTATTAGGTACTTGGACCCTTAGGGCTTGTTGGAGCTTATGAATTCGGGGCGAACGATGTGGAGGCGGGTAGGCGCCCGCGGTCGCTGAAAGATGACTGCGGGGTTCAGGGTGTATACCAGAGCTCTGCGTGCCTCATTTGCTTGGGGATTTTTGGGACATGTAGGAGCTCTGGAACTATTCCGGCCCGGAAAATGTCAAACTAAATCCACGAGGTTCACATGTGTAGGCATTACTTCTTGCGAGTTGCATTCGAAGAGTCTGTATGCGTTTAAGTTTTCGGAGCTGTAAGGTCATCATAACTTCTCATTCAATGCCTTTTCTTACTGGTTCTTGGTAGGGAAGAATAGAACCCCTATAGAATCCCTACATAATTAACATATCCCCTTTTTCCCTGCAAAGTCCCCGTACGTTTTTGTATCAAGCTGGTGCCAGCTCGGAAGCCTGCACTTGGTGCAAGGTGTCCTCAGTCAGCCGGGCTCTATACATAGCGGGCGACCGCTTACTGGGTTGCTGTTAAGGCACCCAATTTTTTTCCGTTACTATAGCGGAAACCCTATATGATTTACTCATATTATGGTAAGTTAATTTAAGTTCCCTAAAAGCAATCCAGCTCATTTGCAGAAAAGCCACCTGAACCTCCGCCATTTTCATGCAGAGTCAAGCCTGAGGCCATGACGGTCATCTTGGCGATACCCGGAACTCTTAGCAGCTGTCTGAGCTGGGATATATGGGGATCTTATTATAGTATACTCTAAGCCATATTCTATCTACTTAAGAGGGACTAGGGATTAGGGTTTTGGGGGGGGGTCAATATCTACTCAGAAGCAGCCGAGGGGTCTCAGGAGAGTTGATAGTACGTAGTAAATACCCTACGTAGTAAATACCCTATAAAACCCTATATACTCCAGGTTTCCATTTCACTGTCGACTTGCTTTTCCATGCGATTCTCCAGTACTGTGGTACTAAATGTAAGCCTACATATAGAACTCCTTTAAAAGAACCTAGGATTTCCATGTCATTTTCCATTGTCTTTTCCATTTGATTCGCAATTTGAGGGGTCATATCCCTAGAGCCTAAATAGTAGTTTTGTTTTCTTTTCCATTCCCCCCTATAATCCCTACATACCCCTACGTAGTATGTTCCTTTGCAAGTTCCTATATTGCCCCAGTTTCTGTTCAGACCTGAGAAAGCAGTCAAGGCCAAGATCATGTTTGGATTTCTTTCATGTAATATCAGGAAATCAAACCCGAGCCCCGAAACATCATTGCATTGCAGCATACTGCAATCAGATTCCTGGCTGGACGCTGCCAAACGTTGAACTGCTCTGTTTATAAATGTTGTCATGTAAAGCTACTCCTGCCCTTATAGTACTACACAGCTTGGTGCAGCATTTAGGCATGCAGAGGGCTGAGGCGAGGCATACTCACTTACATGCATGCTAGCATGCCATTGAGCAAAAGTAAGCACGAAGACTAGAGTGAACCATACCTGTCTGGATTGTTGGCACAGGATCTTCGTTGGGAATACCGTAGGGATCATGTATCTATGCATCTACACTTTGAACAGCCGCAAGTGCACCATGACCACGGCAACCACAAGATGACCGCGGCTCATATCGCGACTGCATACTGAAACCTGAGTATCACAATCTTGCAGCTGAGTAGGTAGCCTTGCACCCTTTCTGATCTTTATAGCCTTATTATGGCTACAAATGGTAGTTTCCATAAATAGGGGGACCCCAATTTAAACCGCAAAACACACCATCCTTGTTATTGTTGTTCTTGGAACCACAAAATTCAATGACACCGCCATGTTTGCGAAAATCTAAACACAAAACCCGCCTACATATTTGTTAGCCAGGAACCTCAGTACCCAGGACAACTAAAGCCTTGAGCCTGAGATTTGGGTCACTTCAACAAGGGTTTAGGGTTTAGGGTGGTGCAGGGCTTATAGGGGTTTTGGGGTTTAGGGCTGAGGGGCGATGTAGGGTAGGGGTTACATAGGGCTTATTGTTTAGTTGCCTTAACCCCTAAGACTAGGACTCTATTATCGCCACAATGGAAGACTTATAGGGTCCGCATTACAGGGGTTCGGCGTTCAGACAACCCTAAACCTTCAACCCCAAGCCCTAAACCCTAAGCCCTACCCTAAGGGTCCAAGTACGTAATACTCATATACTTACCACCCAAAACCTGTACTAAAATCACTATTACCCAAAACCCAAGTACCTAATTATTGGGTACATGGACCCAAAACCTTATATACCCCTATAAATCCCCTTAAAGGGGCCTGATTATCGGGTACATGGACCCTAAGCCCTAAACACTTTCTGAGGTCGTTCTCAGGCCAGCTATGCAGCATTGAGTGGGAGCATAGGGTTTAGGTTGGGTACTGCCCCTGCCCAGTAACAGTCTATATTAGGGGTCCTATTAAGGGCTATATATAGCCATATTATAGTTATTATCCAACTGTTACTGAGGGGGGGGGCAGTACCAAGGTTTAGGGTTAAGTGTATATCGTTTAGGGATGAGTACCATTGTAATGATGATGCTGGTGTTTAGGATTTAGGGTTAGTATTTCTTGGCTTCCAGGACAAATCTAAGTTTTTTGGGGAATACTTGGGCCTTGGGTGCTAAGATCTCGGGCACCATCATGGGATTATAGATTCCAATATAATATAAGATTACGATGTCCTTTCAGGTGTATGTTATCTTATAAACCAAGCTTCTCTAACCTGGCTCTACCAGCAAAGTTCATAAGCATTTCTTTGCAGGTTCGGCTTAGGCATAGGGTTTAAGTGCTTCAGAACTCAGACAAGCCGGTTGCATATCAGAGTCTGGGCAGGACATTCATTTTCCGCCCTCAATCTGTGACAACCATAGTTAAGCCCAGCATTCTAGTAAACACCACACCCACCCTTAATATTTAATGTGTCTTCAGCATGAGATGTTTCATGAGATGTTTCATGGGGAATGTTAGGGGTTGATGATTAGTATTAGTTGTGGGGGATTTCTCTTCACAACCCCACTTGCAGCTGGCCATGCAGCTTAACAATCCTTCAGGTGCTTCCATACTCCCCTTGTAGCCTTCCGTTTAACCCTAGCGTCTGTTGGAGGCACTTACTTCCCCTTAAAGCAGCAACCCTTAACCTCAAGCCCTTGACCTCTAAACCCTACCCTTACTCCCAGAACCAAAAACTAAATCCAAACCACGTCAGAGCGTATTGTAGGGTTACAACAAAAACGAATTTCCAATTGGATGGTCTTTGTTGAGAGGAAATAGGGATTCAAACGGCAAGCAGGAAAATGTCATGGAAACTGGGACCGCCATTAACTACAGGGATCAAAGTCCCCTGCTGGTCTTCTTGTTTGGGGTTTGGGGCCATGGGGTCTAAGGGTTTAGGCTATAGGGTTGTTTTTGTTGGAGGGTTGGGTTTTGAGGGTTTTAGATTGACCCTTTCAAGTTGGAGATAAACGACTGATCCAGAATCGTGAACGAACTAGTGAACGAGCCTTCAAAGCCTTCTGACATCGATTGGACGCCCGTTGATGGACCAAACAATGCATGACCTCGTTTTAATTTCGCGAAACATGGTACTATGGTATTCTTTTACTACAGGGCCAGGCATAATCTTTTCTCCGTCAGCCGGACCATGCTTTGCTTGATTCCTCCGGACCTCTAGTAGGTAGCCACATTTAGCCCCAAGCAACTCTGAAAGCGGCGCACTCAACAGGAACTGCCGAATGTAAGGGTATTGTACTATCGTCATATTCGTAGTGTAAAGGAGCACTTGCAATTTCCTCAGGCTTTTACACCTCAACCCTAAACCTGAAAACCTAATTCTGTGGCAGACTTTGGACAGCATTCTCGAGGGCTTGGAAGCCATGGAGGTCCATCGACAGGCGCCCCGCAGAAAGGTCTCCTCAAGAGAACCCCTATGGAATCCTCCAACGGGACCCCGTACCCTCCTGAAGATAATCATCCCCAGAAATACTTATATGTATATATATATATAGATTTATTCATATAATGTCTAAGAGGACCTCAGTTTGATAAGGACCGATGTGAGGCACGTGGGCTTCAAGAAAAGTATGGCAAACTCTCGTTGTTCAGCAGGATTTCTGGTTGTGGTGGATGTGGCGGACAGGATTCTACTGCAAAGCCCAAACCCTAAACCCCATAGTCCTAAACCCTAGACGCCCTAAACTCCGTAATTCTAAAACCTAAGGCTTTCTGCCCCAAGGCTTGGGTCTGTTTATGCGGGCTCTGGTAGTTCCACTCCTAGCCACGCTTCCTCTGGGGCTCCGGTTACTTAAGCAATTGGTTCTGGATTCTATATACCCTATAGTCTATAGTTACATAGCCCAGTAACCTACTATTTAGGTAACTGGGATGCCTAGGGTTCGAAGGTTGTCTACATTTAATTCTTGCGGTGCTTTGAAGAACCCTGCGGATAAGATATGACGTATCACATATCCTTGTACACAGCGCTTTTCTGAGGAATAGATCTAAACAGTACGGCAAAATGCGCGTGGCCGCACGCAGTGGGAAAAGTTATTTCTTCCAGCCTCTCTTTCCTTTCCCGCTTGAATGATAGTTTTCGCAAATGGGGGGACTCCAATATAGACCTTAATATTTTATCATCCTCGTTACAGGGACCCCCCCAAAAGGTACCCCTAACTTAGGGAAATCCCAAATCCTAATCGCGGGAACCCTGCCGCCAGAAATCGCCAGAACATGCTGAAGGCTCTTGAGCTTGCTGGTTGTCGTAGGGACATGGGGTTTAGGATTTAGGCCTTAGGGAAAAACATGGAAGCTGTTGTATAAGTTCGAGTCTAAACTCCTTAAATAGGAGTTATATAGGGGATTATATAGGGGACTACTATTGTGGTTAGTAAGGGGGATGCTGGAAGTTTAGAGTATAGTTCATTTGGTAGTATATGGGCGCTGTTCCTACAACAGGGATCCACTCCCCCGTACGCTAGGAACGACCAGCGTGACAAAGACGTACTCCTAGACCCTCCTTCTACCCTGTGTTATTCCCTAAATACCCACTATTAGGGACCACATGAGCCATAGTCTAAACTCCTAGTATCCCCCTTAATAAGCCTTATAGTAGTCCCCTATATAACCCCCTATATAACCCCACTTTAAGGAGTTTAGACTACAGCTCATATACCCCTATTTAAGGGTACAAGGAGGGTCCTGGCTAGTGACGGCTTCAGGTGATGCTAGCACGTCAGCAGGACGAAGACGTCCAGCTTCGGCAGGTTTTGGCCCAAGCTCTTGATTTCCAGGGGTTTAGGGGTTCAGGGTTAGGGTTTAGGGTTTAGGGGTTGAGAGCAGCAAGCGCGAGGATAGGGTTATACAGGGGTTATATTGGGATAATCGAAAATACAATGGAAACTACTGGAATATAGGGTTATATATATGCATATTACTGATGGTGTGTTAGATTTATGGGTTTAGAGGTTTAAGGGTTTGGTGTTGGTTAGAGTTTGTGGTTATAGTCCTCCTCGAAGAGACATAAGCCAGAGCATAACATGTGATGCAATGCGGTTGTCGCAATTTCTGGGTTCCACCTACTGAAGGGTGCCTGCTGCAGTTGGGGGCTTTTTTCATGGGCGTGAAGAAGAAGCCGCCCTAACCTGCTTAATTAGTCTAGGCTCCGCATTCAGTAAATTCATTAGCCAAGTTTCATACTTGTGCAAAGCACTTTGCAAATACATCCTAGAGCCACAGAGAATACCTTCAGTCCTACCGATAAAGGCAAGGTTTCTACAATGGGTCTCATTGCTTCGAACCTATTTAACATCAACACAAACCTTCTAATCCGGTTGCTCAAACAAGATTATGAAGACATCATGTCCTGAATTTGGTGGGAAGGGGCTTCTGATTTTGCGATACTTGAACATCCCTCAGAACATATTGCGCTGTGTTGCTTCGCTGCATGCCCCATATTCCAGAGAAATAAATGGTAGTTTCCCGAAATACGGGGCCCCCAGTTGAGACCGCAAAATAGTATACTCCCTTTTCAGAACCCCCCTAGAGGTAGCTTGGGAAATCCCCAAATTACTGCAGCAATTTATAGTATTTCAGAGCTTTTTTTCGGCAATCCTAAAATGGGATATCCCCAGGTATTACGGACCATAATCCCCGCAAATACCCCACACCACCATAAGACAACAATTTCTAGGAGGCCCTTACCACCCTTAACCCATAACTCCAAAATCCAAAGCCCAAAACCAAAGTATATTACCTAAACCCTAAACCCTAAACCGTGATTATATCTCAGTGTAGAGCCCAGGCTCAAGACCAGGAGTATGCAGATGCCCTGGCAAGGGACCAGGCCGCCAGCATCCAGCTTGGGTATGATTTTTGGTTTAGGGTTTAGGGCTTAGGGTTTCACATGGATACCCTGAACCCCAAACGTATGTATAGTAATGTCCGTTTTGGCTCTTGCATGGGTGTTGCGTCATGATTTTAGCTACTTGAGGCCCAGGTACAGACGAAAAAATACAGACTACAATGGCCCCAGGCAAACATGGAATCAGGTACAAGCCGATTTGCATGGTAGGAGTTTTTGGGGGATGCTGGCCTGCTTCTAACCCAAACCGAATCACCTGTAGCTTCATGGGTTGTACCCACTACTGAGGGGGTAGTTTTACGCATGATGACTGCTAAGCTGTAGGAATTTCGGGTCAAGGTGGGGAATAGGGCTCAGTGATTTAGCTTGAGGGTTAAGGGCTTACCCTAAGGGTCCAAGTACCTAATAGTCATATACTTACCCAAAACCTGTACTAAAATCCCTATTACCCAAAACCCAAGTACCTAATTATTGGGCACATGGACCCTTAGGGCTCAGGGTTCAGGGCACTTCTAGCTTGCGGTCTTTGACGGCGTGTCCTTCCACGACCGCCGCCTGCCTTCATTGGGCTGGGGACGCTTTGCATGGAATTGCTGAAGGGCCTAGAATAGGAACAAAAGACAGCCTAAATGTGTGAGAAATGCGAATACACCCTAGTTTACCCTGTAAACCCTAAAACCATGAACCCCAAAACCTGAATCCAAACCTGTGTGGGTGAAGCCTGGGATTGACTATAGTTTCAATTCCTTTAAAGGGGATATACATATATATATATATAGGGAATTATGCAGGGGAGTATTATGGGGCTTGTGAAGCGGGATTATATCGGGTTTAGGGTTTAGGGTGTAAACTCCTAAGGGGGGATATATAGGGAGTTATATAGGGGAGCATTATAGGGGTCATTAAGGGGGATTACACCGAGTTAGGGTTTAGGTTTAAACTCCCTCAGGGGGCATATAGGGACTTACATTGGCGGGAATTAGCGGGGTCATTAAAGGGCATACTAGGAGTTTAGACATAGCTTTTGTCCTGTTCTGGAGGATTTGAGGTTTAAAGTTGATTAGAGCTTAGGGTTATATGCTCGTCCGCATGTCCGCCACAATTTTTATCCCTGTGAGCAACTGCATAATCCCAGCATCCAATTTACTTTGAATTTCTTTTCCTTTTGATTCTATTATTGGGCCTACTTGCTAATAAAGCTTCTAGCCCGCAGGCTGTTCGCAGGCCCTGTGAAGCCTGACTATCTATCCCCGTGCCAGATCTCCACCCGCTTGCTTTTCTGTGTGTGCCTAGTAGAGCTTTCACACACTGCCAAAAGTATCCAAAAGTCTTGGCCATGAATTTCCACTTAATTTTAGGACATGCTAGGATACACGATCCTGCTGCGTGCAAGTCCCGCACAATCGAGTCTTCCTCATCCTGTACCTTGAGGGTCCAAGTACCCAATAATTAGGTACTTGGGAGTTGCGGAAAGACCTTTGTAAGGCAAAAGCAAACCCCAAGCAAGCTTGGACCAACAGCTCTAGATAACGTAAGAGCCTGAATAATGACCAGTATTTGACCCATGCATTTTTCTGTAGCTAGGGTAGAATTACGTCACCCCTAGGTAATGCAAAGCAATTACAATCGATTGAGTGGTTTTCTGTTAAGGAACGCAAACTCAATAGCCGTGATAAGGGATATGCAGCACGCCATCTTATAATTCCTTGCTTAGTAATGTATTTCAAGTTCCTTGTCAGCAGCGCATTCACGGTCCCAGAGCGGTTCGCAGTTTAGATTCCTCTATCGCCTGTGAAGCACACACCTTATGCCCCAGACCCTCGGCCCAAATTCCACCCAATCGGAGCCCTAGATAGACCCCGAACCCCAAAAGAGTAGAGGTCTGGAGTCCTCTGTATGGAGCAAGATGTCATTCTCCTTGAAGCTATTATACTGGTAGTTGCCGATCTTATCAGATGAAATCCTAAACACTAAACCCATTTTAATTGGTTCAACCCCAGACCCTGAACCATGGAGCCTAGACCAGCCATGGCTGCACCCCAGACTTTATGATTATAAACCCTGAATACAAACCCTGGGGATCCAAATAGCCCAATTTAGGTGATATCTACAGACTTTGAGGCCCAATGTAGGTATCATGATCCCAAAACTAAGTTCGATCGAACCTACAGGGTGGACCTCCCGAACTTCTGCTCTTATTATTCCTCAGTCTAGTCTAACCCACCTATACAGTCCCCCCCAAGTAGATAGAATAT
>CAJNIZ010008379.1:0-12760 GCA_905231905.1 Symbiodinium pilosum
TATGAACTTAATCTAAACCTCTCAATTAAACCACCAAACCCAGACCACAGGACCACAGGACCACAGGGGTGGGGGGTTAGCTTAATGCTATTCTATACCATGGACATCATGGACCATTAGAGGGGGGTTGTGGGGGCGCGGGGGGACGGGGGGGGGCCCGTCAATGCTGACGCATATATAGGCTTATATAGGGGCATTTAGGGTTTGGGGTTTCCCAAAACATGAGGCACCTTATGGGGGTTTATGGGGGGATATATAGGGTTATATAGGGTCATATAGGGTTTAGGGTTTAGGATTTCCAAAAATTAGGGGTACCTTGTTTGGGGGAGATATAGGATTATATAGGGACATATAGGGTTTAGGGTTTAGGTTTCCCAAAATTAGGGCTACCTTATTGGGGTCCCCATAATAAAGATTTTCGTATTTTGGTGGCGATATTAGGGTCCCCTTATTTTGGAAAACTACCAAGTGATTCCCAGAAGGCTCTGACAGCTTCTCCCCTACAGCTTGACAGTCCTCCAGCGATCCTAGCGGTTGGCATCCAGCTAGCCGCAAGGCGCAGTTCGCGAGCTCTAGACACACCCACACACCTAGCAGGATAGACCATCAGCATGTCAAGCGTTGATCCTTAAAGCGGGTTTGAGCCCAAGCGATTTACTTTGACATCAAGATCCCAGACTCCCTGACCCTGACAGCGTTCGAGTTTGTCATCCAAAGCCTGAGATTGCAACGCCTTCTAACATTTAACCCAGACCGAACCCAGTATTGAACCTAAGCTTCTGGAAATCCATCAAGCGTACGCGCCCAACCTGCAGACCTCAGATCTTCACTGTCGGAGTTTTGCAGTTTTTGCAGAGTCTCCACGACTCAAGGTCACTGCCTGGATTTTTGTTTTTTGTGTCGAGGAGCTGTTTCAGATTTAGGCTTCGGTGTCTTCGAGGTTCAGGGCTACGTCCCGCATAAAGCATGATCCAAACCAGATATGAGTGATTCTGAACAGTAAGAGAGGGTCAGCAGCGCAGGAGTTCGTCGAGCTGGCGCTGGAGCTTGGCATCGCGCCCTTGGAGGACGGATGATGCCACGAAAGATATTCGCGTTCAGAACATAGTTCGAGGCATGTGGTAGCGAGTGGATCTCAGGTGAATCCGTAAGTATGCCGGGATTCTTGGCGGTGTCGCAGAAGCTATGGCTGATACCTCTACTCTGTCAGCTTTTCAGCTGGGAAGCACGTGCGAGGCCGAAGCAGTCAAGGCTGAAATGGAGCACCAGGAGCACAAGGCAGCAGTGGTTTCCCGTGTATGTTGTTTCAAGAACAAGCTTATCACCATGACCCCCGTGAACCACACTGGAAAGCCTTAAACGATTTTCGTTTTTACGACCGGTTACTCGACACACATGGCTGCACGATGACTCAGGCATCCCAGCCAGAGTTTTTTGTTCAGAGATTCTTTCACTCCCCCAATAAGATTCGCAAATGGTGTGCTTCGACAGGGCTCCAAGAGTACCGAAACTCAAACTGCAGAAGCACAAAACCACATCCCTCCCCAAACTGAAACCCTTGACTTAACCCTTCAAACCTGAAGTAAGCTTCACCACCCGTGGAATAAAATCCCTATATAATCCCTCTGTAACCCCATATAACCCCTATATAACATATACCCCTTTTTCCTTACTTACCCCCCAGTAAACCCAAAACACATCCTGGCACAGGCAGACCTTGAGGCAGGTCCTCGTGGCCGTGTGCGTAGCCCTGGCATGTTTGATTCTCTGAAGAAAGACCGCAAAACTTGATCAGGTAATGGAAAGAAATTGGAAACTTGTATAATATATTGGGGTTATATTGAGTCCAGGGCTTGAAATTTAGGTCTGGAAGACAAGCCAGTGACTGACCGCGTAATTATTGACAAGAGATCTGGGTGCAAAAGACAGAGTTTAATTCAGAGAGAGAGAGTTTAGGGTGGTGTTGTAGAATTGTTTTCTGCTTGCGGGTGGCTTGGAGACCGCCTCAAAGCATGTTCGTCTAAAGCTTCGGCCTCAGCATGGATTCGCTGTTGCCCTTGTGATGAAGGCCGCAAAAACGGGGTCCTAATGTTAAGGGTTTTCAAGTTCGGGCCGCAAAATGAATTGTGAGAAGCTCCCAAACTCTGGAGGTGGCTGGTGAGGATTGTATTGGTTATTGAGGATCGCGGTTTAGGGTTCAGGGTTTAGGGGGTCAGGGTTTAGGTATGGGTTGACTGAGGAGGGACTGAAAGTTATGCGTCTGGGTATTGTATGAATCCACTGAGCTCCCATAAGCACAGCTTCTCGAAGGTAAGAGCTCAGGAGCTACAGACCCTGAACGCCAGTTGCTGTGATCCTTGTAGATGTATATACACATGCATATATATATATAAACAAATAGGTCGACACCAGGCCTGTACACCTTCCGCAAGTCTGGGGCTAACTAGAGATGTAGTGGTTGACTGCAGCTTTGTGGTTTCGGATAGATTATAGCGGGAATTCTGCTACGTTGGGTATATTTCCTGCATGTGAAAGGATGAAACACGGTCAACAGGATTCTCCGTACAACGCCCCCCCCGCCCCCCCACAAAAAAGAAAGCTACAGACCCAATGTGGGCTTTTCGGGTACCCTGAGTGTTAGGGCCGCATAAGAATATGTTGCTGTTAAGCAACTTCAGTTGTATGTGTAGTAAATAGACTCTTCCTCATTTTGGTAAATTATGTTCCTTAATCCCACATATAACCTCAGTTTTCATGTTGTTTTCCGTTTCCTGTCCATTCGATTCTCCTCCTGCTAACTTGACACGGCCAGGACGCTGGGCTTCCTTGGACGAGCCAAAGCTGTTCTAAGGCGAGGGGCAGAGCACGGGTTGCAGGGGGTTGACATGGTTTAGGGTTTAGGCTTGCAGGTTGGGAAGTTTACTGTTTAGGTTAGGAGTATACAGGGGTTAAGAGTTTAGGTTTCCGGGCTTACGCAGGGTTAAAGTGTTTAGGGTTCGGGGATTGTACTGGCTGTGAAGGATTTGTGGGTTTAGGGTTTGTTTAGGGGTTGTACAGGATCTCAAGATTTGGGGTCTAGTGATTGTAGAGGGCTGGGTTCAGTGCCCCTTTTGGGGTCACGGGGTAGGGGGGGCGGAGAAGCTTACAGTCTTATGGACAAGACAAGACCAGGTCAGCCACATGCTAGGACAGCTCCGCAGTGACTTAGCAGCAACTCTAGTCTGCAGTACTTGCTCAGTGTTGATACAAGGATTCTGCCGGAGTTATTGAGGGGCTACTATGGAAAAAGCAAATCCTTCATTCCCTGGTGGCAACAGTGATGGGTAATGATAGTAGTAATAAGAGTACTCACAGTAATAATAGCGAGAATAGTCAAAAAAGGTATTGATAGTAGTAAATAAGCAATAATAGTAATAGTATTTGTAAAAACCTGCAGGAGGACAGCAGGTGAGGTTGGACTGTCCGCGCATGTCGGCGCACAGAGCATGTGCATCCTGCAGGCAACCGGTTGGTGCGACGCCAACTTGATTTTCCCAGACTGTTTCACCTACCAGATCCTACCACAGAGCTTGCAAAGATTCTTTCCCCTAACAACTGAAGGGTATGAGATGTCTAGGCTTCCTTCGTTTCAACGTGTGCTTCGAAACGATTTGAACGTATGCTTTTTATTAATATGCCTGTCATGCAGATTTTGCAGCCTGGGTGCAGCGATGCCCCAGTGCTTCTCCGCCTATAGCTTGGTGGAAATCGCGCGTGACCTTGACAGCGCAGAGGCAAAACCACTCAAACAGGCCTTTCTCGCAAAGAAGATGGTTGCGATTCCCTCCTTCAGTAGCGCGGGGCGGATCTTAGGGTCTGGAGGACCAGAAGACCGCCAGGCCTGCCTTGTCACGGGCAGCCTTTTCAGCCAAACAGAAGGCTTGGTGCCAAAATCAAAATCGCGAAGTCCCACCGCCGAGACGCCTGAAGACAAGCTCGTGACAAGCCAACGCCAGATCACTTCAAGACATGCTGAGCGGAAAAGAGCACAGCAGGCCTTCTCAGTGTGTTCTAGAACAGGCGGCCGCGTACGGAAGGTGGTCCAGCTTGTCCCATCGGGCCTCTGAACCCTATGGGTTATATTGGAGTTATGGAGAATAAAATGGAAACTACTATATAGGGTTGAGGGTCTAGGTTTGAGGGTTTCGTTGTGGGAACGTACGGCTTGCGGCCGCAGCAACATTCAAGCACTCGACTCATGCCTGCAGGAGCTTGCTGTCCAATAATCCAGTAGTTGGAGAACTTCCCTCTGTGCCCCACGACAAACCCACTCAATGACCTGAATACTATAGGGGGCCTAAATAATCACCAAGATTACGGTTCCATATTCCTTCTATAATCACGGTCTATGGTACCTCAAATAGACTTGGAAAGGAAATTATTTAGGCCCCATATTACATGCCCCTGAAAAAGCAGGATCTCCCCACACTGTTACTGGTTCGGGCAAGGAAGTCTCCATGGCAAGAGCTGTGCAAAGCTACATGTTTAGTTGCAACATGCCCCACAGACTGTCCATAATCTATTGTAATATGCCATAATATACCATACTATACCATTATGCGACAATATACCACAACATACCATAATATATTAGAATATACCACAACATACCATAATATTCTTACTCTACCTCCAATAGGGTCCTCCAGGGGTCTGGGAAGTACCTTTGTGCTGGAAAGCCGATATCCATGGCATGGGTTCGGGCAGCCGGGAAAAGCGCAGCCGAAGCAGAAAGGGTGGCACCCCCAGATTCTCACTTGACTTCTGATGCTGCCCAACGCCACTATTCTAAACCCCCATAAGCATCACAGGACATGACCCCAGACCCTAGACCGTGATGCGCTGTGTGGAGGCTTGAGATGTGGCCAAATCGAGTTCTTGTGGTTTAATTGGGGTATTCTATGGGTAAGCCATGCGCCTTGTGCCGTCTCAGAAAGTCTCAGAAACCAGACCCCAGAATGCTTAAACCCTAAACCCTACAGTCCCCCTTAAGTAGATAGAATATGGCTTTGGGTACAATATAGTAAGATCCCCGTATACCCCAGATTCTATCTACTTAAGAGGGACTATGGGCCCGGGCCCTAGGATCCCCAAAATCCCCAGCAGATGCAACAATGCCTACGCGACCAAAGTCCTTAGCTAAACCGCAAACCCTAAACCCTCACCCGGGGTCTGGGAACACCCAAGCACCGACGGAAGCCCCCAAGGACGTGCGGCTCACCGCCACAAGAGGCGCAGCAGCAGCGACCTGGCCTGCAAGGGAGGCTTTCAGAGAGGGGAGGGGGCCAGTGGGGGTATCATAGTATAGGGATTTCTAATATAGGGGAATATAGGGATATTATAGGCTTAAGGGTTTCCCAAAATGAGGGGTATATATCATAAGGATGTGGTACCGCCAGTGAGGAGAATCAAACGAAAAAGAACATGCAAAGTTGTATGGAAACTGGAGGAAATCTGGTGGTTTCTAGGGAGTAGGGCTTCTGAAAGTTAAGAGTCCCTTTCTTGGCGGAGCCTGGCTCCAATTCAGCTGCAGGTTCCCGAGGGAAGAAGGTGAAGAATGACAAGAACAGGCTCACTTGCGTGCCATAGGGGTTATTTAGGGTCTATATTGGGGTTGTATAGGGATAATGGAAAAGCAAATGGAAACTACAGGGATTATAGGGGTTATATACAGCAGTGAACCCTAGGGGTTGTTCTCAAAATTATGCGCCCCTTTTGGCCACAGACTGTATTACGGCACCTAATATTCAGGGGTACCAAAATGGTAGGTTCTCAAAATAGGGGGATCGATTATAGACCCCAAAATGCTATAATCCTGTTTGAAGAGACCCCCGGAACGGTATCCCCAATTTTGGGAAATCCCCAAATGGGACCCTAATACTGGGAACTCCCTAAACCCTATACCCTAAATAGTAGCTTCCATTTTCTTTTCCATTATCTTTATATTATCCTTATGTAACCCTATATGTCCCCAATTTTGGGAACTCCTCATAGGTCGGGACCCCATGCCTTGCGACATAGACTTTCTCGCGCGTCTTCAGGCGGGAGCGGCCTCGTCGCAGGGAGCCCAGAAAGCCATTCCCTCCAATTTCTGCCGACCCCAAGGAAGGTTAGGGTTTAGTGTACCCTAAACCCTATAACCCCCCTAAAACCCCTCAGACAGGGATGAATGATCCAAGAAAATCCCATTCGGCGCCGTCAGTTGGCCTTCGGGCTCCTGGCAAAGACAGCAACTGTCACAGTCCTTGCGCGTGGAAGTAGCGCCTCCCCCCCAAGAGACGCTATCCTATGGCAGGCCAATACTTTGGGACACAATTTTGGGTAGTTCCCAATTCCCAAAATTAGGGTCCCCTTTTTTGGTACCCCTAAACATTGGGTGCCGTAATATAATCTATAACCAAAGGGGCCCATAATTTTTAGAGCAACCCGCATATTTGACTCTGGCTGGCTGGCGGGAGTTTCAGGAGCATAGCCACTACATTGTGAGCCGCCGCACCTGGCTCTCCAGCCATACTAGAATTTGAAATAGGGCTGTTGGGCCGGGATTCGTCAGAATTTGGGCAGCATTCAACATCCCCACACCCCTCAAAATCCCACCCTGCTGCCGCCCGCAGCATCCATAAATGCGTAGGACACACATTTTTTGTGTTCTTAACTGTGGATACATATTCTTTTGCGCATATGGTATTTTCCCAAAATAAGCGAATCCCAATCTAGACCCCGAAATACTTTGATTCTTATTCCAGGGACCCCCAAAAATCCAACCTTTAATCCTGGTGTACACACACACAAACAAACACGCGCTCACGCACTCGCCCATATTCATAGTATATGTGTTTTGCTATGATGCTTTGGGTGCTCCTGCTGTTGCCCCTGGGAGCCGCAGCGCGCTGGAGTGCCCAGCAGAGCCGGCTTTGGGGTCGGAAGCAGGGCTGGCATCTGGGAGTGCCTTTGGCCTCTAAGGTCGTAGCCATAGAGTACTAGTGACAGTACCAGTAACGGTAATAGGAATAGTAATAGGGTGATAGTAGTTGTGTAATGGTAATGCTAATGGTGTAACAGTAATAGTGATATTACGGGTAATTGTAATAGTATTAGTACTAGTCGAGGTCATAACAGTGGTCATCGCATAATGGTAATGGATTTTTTAAGTAAAAGGTTGAGGATCGAGAGCTTAGGGACTGAAAGTTGTACACCATAAGCACTCCCAATGAGAACCCCTATATTAGACACTGGCCCAGATGTATGCAGCCCCCATGAAGGACTGCAATTCCAGGGAGGGAGATTTCAAGGCAGGAGCTTTTGCAAGAGGGTTTAGGAGGTATAGTTCCCCTTAAGTAGATAGAATTTGGGGTATATGGAGATCTTATGATAATATGCCCGAAGCCCTATTCTATCTACTTAAGGGGGACTATATACAAGGGATGTAGAAGGGTCTTGTAGTTGTCTGAGGTCCACGGGGTATCAGCAACCTTGATAGGAGCCATGGTAACAAGTCGCATGGCCTTAGTTTTCCTGCGCCTGCAGACGGAACTTAACAGCGACTGGATGAGTTTTCTGGTATTGGCCTGTGCCACGAGACTGTCACAAGAGTTAGGCTGCATGAAGTCCATGAGCATGACCAGCCCCATGAGGGACCATCATTCTGGCACGTATCCCGTACAGTTATACTGGAAAGAACCTTGTAGTCACAACTGCAAGGAGCCAAATGACACTGAGCACGGGAATTACTCACAAGAATGGCAGTTCAGATTCAACATGGGAGCGCAATGCCCAGCAATGCTGATACCATTGGAGTAAGCAGGCAGTCTCGACCGGAAGCAGTACGCAGTAGTAGCAGTAGTAGTAGTAGTAGTAGTAGTAGCTAGAAACAAGGAGCAAGGCTACAGTTCCCATAGTGCTCGCCTGAATAGTTACCAATATTATGGTTCCATATTCCTTGTATACTTATAATATATGGTACCTCAAATAAACGGACCTCAAAATGATATTGGTAATTATTTAGGTCCCTGTAGTAGGCTCTGAGGATCCCCTGCCGTTGGCATGAGGGGCGTCTTTCAGCAAACTCTGACTCCTGAATCTTAGGGATCACCTTTCAAAAGCAAGAGATCCCCCCTCACATAGGGTTGTCCTCAAAATTATGGGTCCCTATTGGCTTTGGATTCTTTTTTCGGCACCTCATAGGGGTGCCAAAATGGGAACTACCCATGTGCACAACTACGAGAATCAAGTCTTGAATCAGGGTCTAGAGGGTTTAGGGCTTAGGAGGTTCCATCTTCTTTTCCATTATCCCTATTCTGGGATTTAGGTTTAGAGTTTAGGGCACGTAACCCCAATATATACCCTGTAACCCCTATATAACCCTACCCAAAAACGGTTCCCAGAAGGGATCCCACATGCATGAGCATGCCAAAGCCTGCACTGGGGAGATGGGATGGCTAGGACTGATTTAAGCATTATCTTGTCTCACTGGGGGCTACTAGGGAATAAGGGAAAGTTCACATATAGGTGTATATATATATATATAGATTGTATGCCTTAGAAAGGGGGTTATAAGGGAATATAGTATATGGGGTTCTATAAGGATTATATTCCTTTGTTCCCTACTGATCACCAGCATCTTGCACGTCGATCTCGCGCAGATGCAGCAAAGGCAAACTACCTCCCCTCGCACTGTGGCAATGTCTTTGAGCTCTTTGATCCACAACGGTTTGACACAACGTCTGGAGCCCAGGGGCTGCGAATGAATGCTCATGCTGTGTGTGCTGCTATTCTTATCATGTTTGCTATGACTGGTTTTCTTGCCGCTATTACCATGTTCTCTTACCGTTGTTACCATGTTTGCTGCAAGGTCCGACTGTTAAGCTCTAGAAGCATGCGAGCCCTCAGGTGCTCCTACTATCACCCCATGTCACAGAAACACGAGATGTCTCTGATGTTGTGCATGTTGCTGGCAGCGGGCAACAGAAATCGCCGCATTTGCCTTTGCCTTACAGTTATCTACAGCACATTGCTCAGGCTTCTGGCAGCTGAAAGGGAGCTCCGCATTGCCAGACGCTCGGAATGATCAAATGCTTCGTTGCCAGATGATGCTTCTGGGATTGTAGACTAAGTATATTACTGTATATGAAATATTATAGCATATTATAGTATATCATAAGATATTATGGTAAGACCTAGTCTGCCATTTCCAGGGGTGGCTGGCTTCTCGGCTGTACGGATCTTCCTGCACGAGGAGCTCTTCCACCGCCATGGGATGGCTTTTCTCCAAGATGTGTCGAGGCTCCTGGATGTCCTACATCGGCAAGGCCAGTTCGCATTTTGCAGAGTACACGCTCCAGTCTGCATGTATGTTGTCATTGTGCCTAGTGAGCCTAGTGATTCAGCGACAGGAATGTCGACAATGATCGTCCTATTCGATGCCTGCTGGCGACCAGATGCTGGAGAGCCTGGTGAAGACCTTTTCCTGCCAGGGGTTCACAACAGCGCCTGGGTCCAATGCCCAACCCACACAGTGCTCAGGGCTTTTGGTCTGGGAGAAGCCTGGGCGAGTGACCGGTTGCAGCACTACGTCACCGCTGTAGTCCGCCGCTTTGCAACCGATCCGCGCGTGGCGATTTGGGATATTTACAATGAGCCTACAATGCGACAGAGTGAGCACTTGATTCTGCCCAGGCTGGCTGCTTTGAACGGCTGGCCTCCAGGGAAGCATCCCGACCACTGGCTGCTAGATGGAGTCAAGCTGAACATAATCCTGTCTCTGGTCAGACAGGCTGCGCCAGGTCTAAAATAAGTTGAAAAGCACATCACCTTTTGGCTGGCTGTCACATCTGCTTGCAGGCGTTCCAGTGGGCGAGGGAGGTCAGCCCTATGCAGCCACTCACCACGGCTGTTTGGGATTTCCCAAACAGCCAAGATGAAGAGGATGTGAAAGAGTACAAGGACTCTCTGATGCTCTGGGGTACTAAAAGAAATCGGAACATGCGTGATATGAAGAACATTATGTGCAGGCAGTGCTCAACAACGAGCTTATCGAACTCAGTGATATAATCTCAATCCACTGCCCCTCAGCTAGCAGGCTCATGTTTGTCATGATGGGGAGCTTTATGATAGAGGCCATGGTGATGCTACCTGCTACGAGGCTACTGCTCTCCTGACGAGCTCGAAAGAAACCTCGTGGAGCTTGCTGCCCAAGAAAGGGGGCCTGTGCTGGTCACCGCCTCTTGCCTGCCACGCGCGGCGAATGACATGACCTGACCACCCCACATCAATCTACATGCTGCATGAAAACCCCAAGTCATATCTAAGTGGTACACTGGTACACCAGACAGTTGTGTGGGTTGTACGAGATTGGTTTCACCGTACTGCCTGAGCAAGCAGGGTGCAGTACATTTTTCGTCTCAAGTCTCTTTGATCCGCAACTCCAACCCGTTCACGCATCTCAGGCTGAAGCTCCCACGCACGATTACTTCAAGTCAGCGGGGCTGAGGGGGATGCATGATTCCACATCGCGCCGTAAATCCTTTTGGTGGATCACAGGGGCCCTCAAGGGCATGTGTGGACACACTAGTTTAGCGGCGAGGCCCATACTTCAAAACCACAGAGCCAAGGAGTTCATGGCGCGGCCTCAGAATTCGACCCTGATCAACAGCCTTCCTGTCCTGCGCCAGCAGGCGCACGGACGATTTGCTTCGTGGGTAGACGAAAGTAGATCCCTGAAGAGGGCAGCGATACTTATACCATTTTAAGCCTGCGTTTTGCCGAGTCAGAACGCCATAGCTAGCTACGAACCTTCCAGTAATTAGTGGACACTGCATGGAGAGTTTCAGGTTTTTATATGGCGTCCCTCGAGAGTTCGCATGAAATTCATGGCAAGGCCCTCCGGGGAAGGTTACAGGGTGTCTACACTTTGGTCTTGGGCACCGCGCCAGCGACTTTCTGTACCGTAAGGTGCCAGAGAATCTACAGTCCCGCTTTGGGCATAGCCAGATAGCAGTTCATGTTGTTGCTTTGGAATGAGTTCTCCAAGCTGAACTGTCCATCCAGTCTCCATACTCACTCGACTGATGGGTGGTGGGCAGTGATCCAAGCTAGCAAAGGAGGGTGGAATGAACGCTTCAAGTGGGGGCACTTTTGACTATTGCACCGCGGCCCAGGGCGCGTGGGGATACACCTGGGGACTCTTCCAGGGCCGATCCAACACCCATGTGCCATGGAACACATGGTTGGATACCGTGTCTTGGTTCCATTCATGTCTTTTTTAAACAGATGCTTCTTCTTTCTCCTCATGCTCCATTTGTTGTCGAAGGAAGAGCGCTATTTGTTTGCGTATGCCTCCTGCAGCTTGCTACCTGCGCCAGCAGAAACTGAGGAGATTGGCAAGGAAGACCCTTGGTTTCATGATGTGTTCCACTCCAATGGCACCGCCTACAGCGCTGAGGAGCTGAAAGCAGTCTGGTGGGTGAGCATTGGGAGCCAGCTGCGACTGTGACAAAAGCGACTCCTGCTTTGACATCGGAGCTAATAACCCGCCCGCATGGATCCTGCCTACGTACTGGTTCTTTGTAGGTAACAGGGGAATAAAATCCTTACATAATTCCTGTATAACATATTCCTTAAACCCTACTAAGAACCAGAAAGCCTAGATGAATTACGGCTGGACCCGACCGTTAAAGGCTGGCGTGCCCGTTCCCCTTCATGTCGCATCGGAAGCCTCAATCCATGGCGGCTGTGATTTTGCTTATTCGCAATATCGTATAACATACTACGATGGGAGCATTTTGTGTTAGGGTGGTCGGGAAGGTTTGATATTAGGCAGAAGGGAGTACTATGAGCTACATCATCATTACATGTAAGAGGTACGGAGCCCGGAGCCCAACACACTAAACTTAAACCAAAACCCAAACTACTATTTGCTTAAGAACCCTTAAATCATGCAAAATAACAATCCCTATATTACCCTTAGAAGGAAGAATACCTTCATTTTTTGGGTGGTTCTTAAGCCAATAGTAGCAAAACGCTGAAGTTGAGGAGGCCGGAGCTTGAAATGAGACCCCCATATAAATTCATAATGGGCTTTAGGGTTCAACCCTATACAGCTTGAACAAATTGGGGTAAGGCTTAGGGTTTAGGGTCAAGGTTTTGGGTTCAAGGTTTAGGCTTTAAGGTTTAGGGTCTGAGGTTTATTGTTTGGAGTTTAAGGCTTATTGCTCAGGGTTTAGGGGGTTCAGATGAGCCATAGTCTAAATTGGTTAAAGGGGAGTTATAGAGGGGATTGTATAGGGGACTATTGTAGGGGTTATTAATCGCTTCCCCCTAATAATAAACGACGTCCCCCCCCCCCTCCCCCCGTAATAATAAATAATCCGCGGGGTCAGAAATTATTTATTATTGGGGGGGGCATATTTATTGAAAGGATTTAGTAGGGCCGCCTTTAAAATCCTTTTAAAATCAATTAGAATCGAATTAAAATCCCGTTAGAGTCAATTGAGATTTCATGAAATTTCCTTTTAAAATCAATTAGAATCGAATTAAAATCCCGTTAGAATCAATTGACATTTAATTAAAATTCCTTTTAAAATCAATTAATATCGAATTAAAATCCCGTTAGAATCAGTTGAGATTTAATTACATTTCCTTTTGAAATCAATTAGAATCGAATTAAAATCACGTTAGAATCAATTGAGATTTAATTACATACGGCTAAAACTGTAATAAAATC
>CAJNIZ010008380.1:28276-78639 GCA_905231905.1 Symbiodinium pilosum
ATGTATGTATGTATGTATGTATGTACGTACGTATGTATGTATGTATGTATGTATGTATATGTGTAGGGATGTATGCATGTATGTATGTATGTATGTATGTATGTATGTATGTATGCATGTATGTACGTATGTACGTATGCATGTATGCATGCATGCATGCATGCATGCATGTATGTATGTATGTATGTACCTACGTATGTATCTATGTATGTATGTATCTATGTATGTATGTATCTATGTATGTATGTATGTATGTCTGTCTGTATGTATGTATGTATGTATTTATGTAGGTATGTGAGATTGCTTGATTGATTGATCAAATGACTGATGGATTGGTTGATTGATTGATCGATCGATCATATGTTCTACGGGATGACATCTCTCTCGCCCCGGCCGAGCATATGACCTCTACAACACATAACTCCTGAATTGCCAAGTACCTAAAGTACTTATACAGGAACCAGCTCAGGCCAAGCTTACATTCAGGGTTGTCGTTGTCAAGATGATATGCCGGCTTATAGGGTCCCCTACACTCAAGAGCACATAGGGCGGATCGATAACTTGGGTGGGGGGGACGGGGGGGGGGGCAGTGGAAAAGGATTACCGTATCCAATTTAGGTTTTTGGAACCTTGAACAGGAGGACCTAAGCACTATCTACACAAAGAACACCTCAACCCTACGCCCGAGCCTCTAAGCCCTAAACCCTACACCTTAGGAGGACCCCCCACCCTGCAATAGTGGCATATTAGGAATATAAGAGGGCCCTAATATAATCCCTATTATCCCTTATAGTCACTATTACTGGGTGGGGGGTCCACCTAACCTACACCCTAAACAGCGCCACGCCTTTCCAGCACCGCCTTCACCCTCACTCTGCAGCTCCTGGCTTGAGGATAAAAGGACTTGAGATTCAGAATTTAGAGTTTAGGGCTTGGTGCTTAGGACTTGTAGGATTTGGGGTGGAGGAGTCCGGATTTGGGGCTTAGGATTTGGGTTCGGGCCTAGGGTTTAGGGTTTGGGCTCAGGATGTATGGTTTGTGATTTAGGTTTGGGTTTAGAGTTTAGGGCTTGGGACTGAATTGGGGTTTAGTGTTCATCACAGCAATGCACGTTCCTTCCCAGCTAGTTGATGTTTAACGCAGGGGTTGTTGCTAGCGACTATCCAGATTTCTGCAATTGCCGTTTTGTGCACAATGACGTGGATATCTATGTGCCCCTGTTCGTGCCGGCATGAAATACGTCTAGAACATAACACCGCTAGGGAAATATGGTGAACACAGATCTCAATTCTCAGCTTCATACATCCTGAGCCCTAAATTCGTATGAAAGCCCTCAGCCCTGGGACCACAAGAACCCTCCCAAAGGGTCCATGTAACTATATAATACATACCTGGATCTTAAAGTAGTCATATGGGAATCCCGTTGGGTCCTGGGTGTATACTATATAGCTACATGGACCCTCGGTCCTAAATCTTGATAAGCCCTAAACCCTACCTGGACCCCAAAGGTATGTAAATTGATGGCCTTTATGGCTAGTATTACGGGTTGAGGGCTATCATTTTACATACTTTGGGTGTAGGTAAACCATTTAATCCGCGCCGATTCCTTCTTGATGCTCTCCATGGCCGTCTTCAGCGCGTTTGTCATTTCCAGCTCCTGCACAGGCTTCTCGTGAACTCCGAGGTTCAGGACAGGGAGCCCTTCCAGGGAGCCCAATATAGCTTAATTAGGGAATATACCTTAAACCATATTACGGGTCCTAGTATGATTTAAGGTATATTCCTCAATTAAGCTATATGTGGCTTCTTGGGCTCTGTGGTTTAGGTTTTAGAGTTTAAGGTTTAGGGCTCCGGAAATACCCATGCGGGCTACAGTCAAAATTTCCCAGCTAGTTATAATGGACATGGGTTCCTATTAGGGAATATTTTGAGGGGCCTATTAGGGAATATTTTGGGGGGCTATAATGGAAACTACCAGAGGGACCTGTATCATCATCCCCTGCTAATCCTAATATTGACAGTAGCTGATGTACGCATACGGAGTTTAGGGTTTAAGGAGCTTCAGGATCTGAGTCAGGGCGATAGAATTAAAGGGTCGGATGTTCGGGTAGAGCGCGCTAATCTTCAGGGTTCATTGAACTGTGTTGAATGTGGTGGCTGACAAGACGAGGGGCTGGAATGTACAGGACCATAAGAGGGCTTAGTAAGTTCGGCCGGGAAGTCTAGCTCTAAAGGAAATTTGGCAATAGTTCTAGGCGGCTTGAATGATTGGAATGGGGGTCAAGGGTTGACCGTCACTCGGATTATGAGACAGGCTCACTTTTTTGGGTCTGCAGCTTACATCAACAAAACGTGTTTATCTGTCGAACACTGCACACTTCAGTCGCCTAGGGATAATCATTGCAGGACATTGGACAATTACTCGCCAATCTGAAACAGACTGCACAACATCCACATCAGCCTTAAATACAAGGGAATCGTCGCTACACGTGTTCAGGCCCCCGGCCCACAATCTTCCCGCAGCAACCTATTCACCCCTCGGAAAACTGAAAAACTACCAAACTTGTTTCCTGTGATTTCCCAGCTTTCGATGCCACGGCTGCCCCCTCGCAACCCGATGCCTTGCGCAGCTGGTGGCTAGACTTCTTCTTCTTGTCCATGTCCTGCGCACTTTGAAAGAAGAAATCAACATCTTGTTTGCTCTTACCCCTTGATCTCGAAGCGGTCCCGAAAGCAGAGTACAACGGGGGATATAACGTACCCTTTAACTTCTTGTAGGGCTGGCCCTATGAGGACTAGCAAAGTTCTGGAAACTAGGAATCCCTCTAAAGAGGGATATAGGGGGTATATAGGGACATATACATATATATATACATGTATATATACATGTACATATATGTATATATATAAATATGGTACTTATAGTGCTTAAGGTTTGAGAAAAAGGTAAGCGAGGTTCCGTGCCAAGTTGGGCAACCCAGCACTCGAACCTACGGCGGGGAGCTGAGAGTTTTCTTTTGCGGAGGAGCCATAGTCTAAACTCCTGGTATCCCCCTTAATGGCCCCTATAGTCATCCCCTATATAATCCCTGTGAAGGAGTTTAAACCATAGCTCATTGGGGGTTGGGGGTCTAGGCTAGGTGACGGGCAGGATTTCTTAGGTGTTCCCACTGTTGAAACCATGGGCCCCTGGTGTGTGCCCTTGATTCTGGGATCCTTGTATACCTACTATGTACCCCACATGCACCCGTATGCGTCCCCAGAACCCCCCTGAAGGCCTAAGGGCCCATGTTCGGAACCCATAACCCTACATAATTATAGGGATGGGGAGTCTTGTTTTTATGTTACGGAGGAAGAGGGGGCTCAGGGGGCTCATCCTCAGCTGAGTATCACCATCGGGGCCTGGACCGCCATCAACCGTGCCAACGGGCAACCAGGTGTAGGTTAACATGCCGCTTTAGGGTTTAGGGTCTAGCGTTGGATTTTCTAGAAACATTTGTAGGGGTCCTCCCCTTTCAGGACATCCCGTGTGTCTGTACGACCTCTGCCCTGAACCCTAACCCTAAGGGTTCACGTGCCTAATAATTGGGCACTTGGTAGTGCAGGTTTTGGAGAAGTATCTGATTGTTGAATACTTGAGCCCTTACTTGCAGGGCCAGAGTCATAAGTAGGTAAATTATGAGGCTGGCTTCTAGGGGTCATAAGTAGACTTATTACTAAATCCCCCTGACCCTCAAGTAGGTTAATTCTAGAACCGCCACACATTAACCCTTGAGCCCCTTTGACTTTTCGACATTGGCATGGGCTCATTTGGCAATGGAGGCATTCTTGCTCCGGATGTAGCCTCGTTGCTTTCGGAAGTTGTGTGGGCTACATGACCCTAAGGGTCCAAGGACCCAAATAATGGGGTTTTAGGGCCCAAATACCATTGCAGTATTTGGGCCCCTAAAACCCTATTATTTGGGTCCTTATGGACATGGGTTCCTTATTAGGGACTATATTAGGGACTATACTAAACTACAAGAGGACCTTAATGTCCACTTTTAAGGGCCCCTTAATAAGGCTAATATTGGCAGTACCTCATATAGATTTTAGGACTTGAGGTGCAGGCTTTAGGATTTTGGGCGCGGGATGTTCTTTGGTGCTTAAAATCGGGGATTGGGGTTGGGGATGCTAGGCAGCCAGGGGATTTTACGGAAGTTGGGTTTAGGGTTTCGTGTTTGAGGAAGTGCAGGGATTGTTGTGAAACCTCTTTTTTCTTCACAAGAGTCAAATTAGTTTGTTCAAAAAATCATGGGTCGTTTTTTGGGTCCCAAAATCAAGGTTACAACGTATTTGAATCTATGGTAGGGCACAAATCTTACGGAAACCAAGAAGCTGCCTGGGCAAAGAATTGTGTTGGTACCGACCAGGCTGGATGTACAGCTCCAGACCGGACACGTTTCATAAGTCAAGACAAGGCCGCCCACACAACTCACCTACGGTCCAAACCTCTGAAGCAGGGTTCATGTACTTCACATACATATATACATACACATTTACGTATAATGACATAGGAAATTTGTAAAGCATCTTTGCAAAGAGGCCTTAGACAAGCTCGCATGGCTCACAAAAGTTTTAGAGGCTGCTGGCGCTGACTGAGCCTCAGACCCCCTAAAGGATCCAAACAATGAAGCCCCCCCAAACATGAACCCATTACTACATTGGGGAAGCTAGGGGATTACCAGGGGGTTCGATTTTTTGATCCCTAAACCCTGAACCCTAAACCCTAAACCCTGAACCCTAAACCCTGAACCCTAAACCCTTTAAAGGGTCTGGGCAGCGGCACGCACTTGAAGGTTCAGTGTGGAGGAGGCTCCAAGCTTGATGCAAGCACAAGATTGGACCCTAACCCCTGCCTAGACTCCCCAAGTACCCTAAAACAGGGCCTATAGGGTCTATGTAGCTTCTATTTGGGGATACTTAGGGTCTATAGAGGGTACTTGGGGGGGCTAGGTGAACCCTAAACCTTAAACCCTAAACCTGAAACCCTTAACTCTGTGTTTACTTGCTGAGACTGACCCTGGCAAAAACAAAACTCAGAACTTGTTCAGCAATGCGCTAGGTATCGGGTGCGTTTTGCAAGTGGCTTTCCCTGCTGGCCATCTCCTTGCACGTTGCCTGGGGTGACAGCAGCGTGTATCCTCCTCTGAAATAGCATGGAAACTGAAACGAGGCCCTTTGTACAATGCACTCCTTTAGAAAGACGCCTATGAAAGTCTTCATGTTTGCTTGTGTGGGAGCAACAAGATTGGGCAAGCAGCCCAAAAGCTTGAATACAAACTGCCATGTGAATGGCACTTGACTTTCAGTTCCCATATACCGCAAGTATACCATAGCAGGAATATCGTTTGCTAGAGCGGAGGGGTTGATTTTTGCGGTGGAGCGGATTCCTTAAGTAACCAATGGAGGACTCCTAGTTTAGTCTTTAAGCCCTATGCCCAAAACCGCACAGTCTAACTGCTAAATTCTATAGCCCCCCTTAAGTAGATAGAATATGGCAGGTATGGGGATCTTATTATAACATACCCAAAGCCATAATCTATCTACTTACCCTGAAGCTGAACCTTTCAACTTCCTCTGTCGGGCAGCTAAGGTAGCTTTCCATGGCATCATCCATGTGGTGGACGATCACCTGAGCCCTAAACCCTAAACCCTAAGCCATAGGTGTAGGGTGTAAGGCATCAGAGTCTGGGTAACAGAGACGTGAAAGCTGCTTGGGCAGAGAGCACAGTAGCGGCTTTAGGGTAGAAGTTCAGGGTTTAGGGTTTAGTGTTGCATACGCTATGTTTACCGGACTCATCCTTGAAATTCTGTTAGAACTTGACTGGCGTACCCTCAGCTCTAAGTTTGCAAGCCTACACCTAAGTATGACTCCCTTCACTAGCACCCTCCCACCCCCACATAGGTCCCCCCAATATATAAGGTCTCTCATGATAACTCTCTCATATTAGTGGTACGGAGGCTGTTTAATATGCGTGTGAAGGACTTCTGGGTTGCTGTTGAGGAACTTATTTTTGAGTTACTATATTGGGGAGACCATATCAACTATTATATGTACCCATTAGGGTAACTTAATTTAAGTTCCCTAACAGCAACCCAAACTTCTTAGGCTTGAGTTGATAAATTCGGCCCGGAGCTCTGTGAGTCAGGCACGCAAGGCCCGGCACACTTCAAATTGTGCTCTGCTAACAAGCAACGTGCGAGTTTCTCAAGAAGACTGGGTTGCTGTTAAGGAACTTAAATTAAGTTACCGTAATGGGTATATATAGTAAATAATGGGGTCTCCCCAATATAGTACTCAATTTAAGTTCCTTAACAGCAACCCAGAAGAGGATCCTCTAGGGACCCTGGCGTTATATGGGTGTGCCCAGGATTGGTGGCTTAGACAACATTATACTATATTAGGATCAAAAATGGGATTACGGGTGTCCGTACGGGGATTTGGTAGAGGTTATTTGGAAACATGCCCACGTAGGAGCCTAAGTGAAAATTACCCAACCTCCAAAACTACCTGGACTCTAAAAGTAGGTAATATGATAGCCCAAAACCCTACAAAACCGTCCCAAGGGCTATTATTCTAGAGACTTTTGGCATTCCCTAAACCTTGAAATTTAAGACCTTTGCCTCGCTGGGAGGATGTATCATCCACAAGAACCCCTCAATGCGCCCATAACCCTCATCCTGTGCACATAGCTTTTTCTGAGAGTCTAACTAGATCCCCCGAGGTATAGAAATAATGGAAAATGAAATAGAAACTACTACATTGTTAAAGGGTATATATTGGGTTATATAGGTGTATGCCGCATGTAAACTCGTAATTACTAGCATGCATTGGAACAGCACGTGAATATGCACTGCGCGGTGAGATCTACGATGGGTCTTCTTTCCCTCCCTTTACCCACACGACGCCTGGCCTTAAGTGTCCTTGCTCAAGGAATCGATTGCTTATCCTGGAAAACACTACGGCCTAAATGGAAAACCCCTCACGGTTGAACCACAGGCATGAAATCGCAAGTTAGGCAACTGCATTAACACGACAATGCCAACCACTGAGATTTGAGACTTCTCATACTTACGCTCCCCTACTCACCCCTGAAGCTCAAGGTTGAGGCCTCGGGTGGTCTTTAAGGAGCCCCACAGGGACCCGTAAGTTGGCGAAATCCATCCATGCCATTCACAATTGTACGCTGCCGGCCCTCAAAGAATATCTGTTGCTAGGACCTATGCAAGGACCCCCAACTTCGAGAGATCCCATGTCGTGGCTTCCAAAGACAGGACCGCCAATTTTGTGGTGCATGAAAGCAGACCGCGATTTTCACAAATCCCATGTAAGGGAGAGTCACTGCTCCTGTCATTTAGGCAAAGGGCTCGGGAAACTAAAAGGGAGTGGGTCCTTATTCAGTTTCATCATAAGCCATGATACGAAACCTCTTGCTCAGCTTTAACATGCCCTTGAAGACGATGATGCTAACAGTGGCCTGTGCGATCTCCCCTTCGTTCTTAATCCCGACCGCTGCCATCCTATAAGCTCTGCAATTCCCGCATGGACTCGCCTTGATTGACAAAACCTAACCACAAGAAGCTTTTCGGGCAACTTGTAATCATACTGAAAGAAGGCCGTTTTGAGGCTATTCCCTACATAAACCACCATTTGGGGTAAGGACCGGTGAGGTCGCCATTAATTCCCCAGCCTTATCACCCCTAAACCCGACAGTCCCCCTTAAGTAGATAGAATCTGGGATATATGGGGATCTTATTATCATGTACCCAAAGCCATATTCCATCTCCTTACGGGGGACGATATATTAGTCCTCAAGTCGCAGCCTAGGCGCTGGGGGCTCCAAACTGAAGTCGCACGGAAACGTCCACTCGCCAACCTTGGCTCAATTCCTTAAAGGGGATGACATAGGGCTTAGGGTCAAGGGTTTAGGGTCGAAAGTCCTTAAAGGGGATTACATAAGGTTTAGGGTCAACGGTTTAGGGTCTAAAGCCCTATGAGGGGAGGTCGAGAGGCTGGGTTTGGGGTTTAAGGTTTAGGTTTGTGGGGTGTAGTGCTGAAGGCTCAGGGCTTCCTCCAAGAATTCCGAGAGTCTCAAAATTCGCCCTCGAGGGGGTTCAAGGGCAGGAAGTCACATTCGGCCTGCCCCAAAGTAGGTCTGTCAAAAATGTTGGTCCTTTGGCGCTGAGGGCATGTAGGAGCTACAGGGGGATTACGCGTCAGGTTTAGGTCTTAGGACTCGGGTAAAAACTATTGCCTCATGACATTGGGTTGAAATTACCTGAAACCTCCAAACAAGCTCACCAAAGCCAACTATTGGCATTGGAAGGACTCCTCAGGAAGCGTTTCTTTATACTGCCAACCAAGAGTCGCAAGAGAGTGTAGGATATTACGCAGTCGTAACTTGGGGTTTTCTGGGCTGACTGAAGATACCCTCAATCATCTGCCTATAGGGCTAACAAAATCTGAGGTCCTGCAGCTGTCATCGAGTTTAGGGTTTGCGGTTCAGGGTTCAGGGTTCAGGGTGGGTTTAGGGCCTAGGTTTTCAGGGTTGAGCGTTTCGGAATCTCCCAAATGAGGGGTTGGGTTGACATTATACCCTGCCCCCCGCTGTTTCTAGGGTACACAAAAAGGAGTCACAATTGTGACAACCTACCACATGTGAGCTTCTCAAAGCTGACAACAACCACCTTGCTCCTCTGCTATTTAGCGGATCAAACTTGTCCAGTCCTGTTCCACGCTGTGCTGCGTGGTGCCTGACAAGGTCATTGCTGAGATAGGAACTGCCAATGGCTCAGCAGCGCGGTCCCTGCGCCAACGCCCCATGAGGTCGGCTTGCAACTGGTCATTTAGAAGACCGCCAATCATCAGCGTTTTCTTTGACCTCTGCGAGTGCAACACAGAGTCGTCCATCAGACCGAAGTCGCTCGTAGCCGTGGCAGGCGGAATCAGGTCCAGCCAAGATACTGGATGCGCTTCCAGGCCTCCAGCTGGAGCATCGTGCTCGTGCTGTCTTCGTTTGAGCTAGATGTACCAGCAGGGAATTCAGTAATTAAGACTGCCAGCTGAGGCACGTTCTGTTGGGGAAAATGTGTTCCGGCTCGAATGCTTGATGTGGTTCTCGAAAATTGTCTAGCAATTCCATGGAGATCCCTTCCACTGTTGCTGCTCGCGCCGCACCTCAAGGAAGCGCACGGTGTCTGATCTATGGGTAAAGCTTGGTACTGCAACTCTGTTTCGCATGTTCAAGTCGCAGAGAAAGATTTGCAAAGGGTCAAAACCTCTACTTATATCGGTGTTATAAGCGGACTATGGAGGGCGTCCTTCTCAGTGGTTATAAACTGCATAGGGGTTATTCTAAGAACTTCTCACGAGCTTGGGGACTCTAGAAGTAAAGATGTCGCCGTACAAAAAAAGCACCGTTTTTGATTTGCAACGTCCCACAACTGCCAAGATTCAACTGTTGTCAGGAGCCTAGCCTAAGCTCTGAAGCCTCCTTAACCCAAAGCCCAAAAGCCTAAACGCTGAAACTCTAAACTCTAAAGCACTGAACCCTTACCTCTCGTGGGAGCATAGCCTTGACAGCACCTCCCATGAAAATGTAAAACCCATAGAGCCGGATAAGGCCCCCAAACAACTTACTGGGTGGGCTATTTTGGGGTTTAGGGTCTAGGGTGGGGGAATGAATATAATGACAATGAAAGGGCGTAAGTATGGAAATAATATATTGAGATCAGCAGGATCCACTCCCCCTTACGCAACAGGAAGACAACCTACAACGACCTAGCGCTTAGTAGGGAATGCAGATCGGATCCTTAACGTAGTCCCTGTACAAACTTCTTTCGTGGTCCCTTTATAGCCCCTTCCCCGATTCACTGCTACGCACCAAACCTCGAGCCCGGCAAGTTGGTCTGAAGTGATGGGTTTAATGTTTCGGCGGATTAGGGTTTGGGGCTTTGGGTTTGAGTCAACAATAACCTGGGACCCTAAACCATGACCGCCGAATCCTCCACCCTAAGCCCCTAAACCCTAAATGATAAACCCTCTCAAACTAGTGATGAAGTCCTTAACCCCTATAAACCTCAAACAGCCTGGCATTCCTCGAAAAAGTCACCCGAATCCGTGGTTCTATCTTGCCCGCTTGAAAGATTGTTTAGGGGATGCTCTACTTAGGGTACACTATACTATAATCATGACAGGAACCTAGGACCATCATGCTGATACTTCTTTAAGTGCGTGCGTTTCATTTTCCTGAAACTTGAGCTCAGTCATATGAGCTATAGTCTGAACTCCTAGTATCCCCCCTGATAAGGCCTACAATACTCCCCTACATCATCCCCTATACAACCCTCTTTTAAGAAGTTTAGAGTGGACCTTAATACATATATGGCCCCCTAAATGGTGCTTGATCTGACAAAACTGTTTGGTTTAGGGTCAAGGTTTTTAGGGTGTAGGGCTTAGGGACCCAAGCTTGAGAAACTCCATGTGAGCCACAGGGTTTAGGGGTCAGGGTTCAGGGTTTAGGTTTCGTCTAATCTTGTAGCATCCCCCTTAGTAACCCTGAGAATGACCCTGAGAATGCTTACCCATATAATCCCGTATATAACACCCCTTCAAGGAATACAGATTGTGGGACATGTCAAAAGAGCCCCGCATCGCTATAATCTAGTTTAGAACCCCAGTTTCCTTCTTCTCCCTGTGATTCTCCAGTACCAAAACCAGCTCCATGTAATACTGTAAATCCTTATTACTAGGACACTCAGACTCGTGGTCCTAATTTTCCGAAAGCCCAATCCCTATAAACCAAGATAACACCAGTCCAATTTGATTTTCCATTCTCTTTCCCACATGATTCTCCATCATTGGGGCTAATACCCACCCATAAACCCTTAACCCTTCCCAACTTCGTGTAAGCCATGAAGCAGTTTGGAAGAAGTGCTTTGCCTCTTCTCGCCAGTCCTTGCTGCAGGAAGGAAAGCAAAAAGCACTTTTCACTCAGACGGCGGGTGGAGGAAATCTTGCACCTCTTAGGGTCGAAAAAATGTTGAGGCACTTCGCATATGGACTGGTGCAAAATTTGAAAGCCCATTCTCTGGACATAGGTTGCAGGGAATGTTCGCCTCACTAATGCTTTGGTGGCTAGGTCCTAGGCTAGACCAAATAGGATTATGTTCTCATATGGTGGATAGTAGTGCAGGGGCCTCGATAACTACCAACATCAGTTGAGGTCCATTTGAGGTAGTATATGCAAGGAACTTGGGACAGTTGGTGAGCACTTCGGTCCTAAAGTACCCCTACTGAAAGTACTGCTACTCATTATTCATGAGATACAGTCAATTTCCAGATAAGTAAATGGGCGTGGGCTCCCACTGACAAACATATGTATATATATATATACACCTCTATATCAAGCGTTTTTACTCAACTACCAAAAGACTTCTACACTCACCCTCACTGGTCCCGTGGTAACACTAATGCCTCCCAAAAACAACCCCACACCCTAATCTCTGAATCCTCAACCCCTCACGGTCCCTTGGCAAGCCTACTATTGATCGTATACCTTTTTCATATGAGGAGTCTAGGACCATCAGATGGATAATAACCCTTATCACCCCCTATCAAAAAATTCAAAGCATCACTCATCATTGCCTATGTGTGATAGGTCTAGAGGCTACCTGAATAAGGACAAGTTTTGAAACTCTGGATGTGCTGCTTTGGTCTTAGATTTTAGGGGAAGCTCAGACTCATAAATGGTTGTGACTGGCGTTGTAGGTAGGATGACTATACCCCACAGAACTATAAGCTTACTTGAGGTACGAATAGCCCTATCTATCCACGATTCCATGCTATCGGGAAGTTGGTAACCCCAACCCTCAAAATTAGAAACTCTTCTGCTCCTGCTTCAGAGAACAGCTCTGACGGTGCTGCTCGAATCAAGACAGCTCTATAGAATGGGATGGCGAAGAAAAGGGATACCACTACATGATTTAGGTGATTCAAGGCTTAAAGTCTCAAAGCGACCTACTCACGTACTAAGCAGCAATCCTTGCGGCAACCCCTATTCAACAAACGCAATAATCTTCTATAAGCCGCTTGCCGGTCTACTTGTGAAACATCCCCTATACAATCCCTTATACGGACCCCACCACAACCCTTAGAGGATCCCCGAAGGCACCCTAAACCATAAGCCCTAACCCGCTTGGAGAAACATCGAAGTCTCAGAAGTGCAAATGGCAAGATGCTGGCGGCATTGCTCGGAAATAGCTGTCTTCGTCAACGTACCTTTGGCATTTCCTTCTGTAGGGTTTAGGTTTAGGGCCACTGGGAAAGTTGGGAGAGCACAAGCAGGCACTGTTACCATATGAGCTAGAATCTAAAAAACTAGTATCCCCATTAACAACCCCATACTCACCTATATAGTCCCCTATATAACCCCCTGTGCGGAGTTGAGACTATAGCTCAGAGGCATCTCCTTTCTGATACCCTACTAGAACCAGATGGTAGACAGCTGTTTGTGGCATCTTCAGCCAGGCTTAGGGTTTAGGGTTCATCCCAATTACAAGCTTCAATCAGCAGGGCTTGGAAACGAGCCAGGCTTATCTACATGAGGAGAACTCAAAAAATCCAAGCCCTTAGTTGGGCCCCAGTTGACATTTTAAGGAGGTGATGCCAGGACACCACTCTGGGAGAAGACATAGATAGACCCACGGCTTTCTGCCTAGGATTTGGGGTTTGAAAATTGGCCCGCTGGTGAAGGTCCTTTGAAGTATTCAGCAGAAAACCCACACCGTACCCTCCCCAAAGCAATATGGAACCCCAAATGAGACCCTACAAAAATTACTGCTCTTCTTCCAGTTCCTTTTTTCGGGACATGGTGAACTTTTATTTGATAATGTTTACTTGCGTTCGATTCTAGTGATTGCCTACGAAGTATACCCAACAATGACAATCACCCAACTGGTTTCCCTTCCTATAATCCGTAATAGGGACCAGAGCATCCCTTATAACGCCTATCTGTCCCTTGGAATCTCTGTGGGCCCCAAAGCTGAGGTCCAAGGCTTTCTGTTCTATGGTTCAGCACAAGGGCAAACTTAGAAACTAAAGACCGAATGCATCCTTGTCGGGCCAAACCGTCACCACACCCTATAACCACCCTGACTAAGTCCCCTCAGCCCTAAACCCAAAACCCCTCCAAATCACCCTGGCAAAAGAAGCAAACAAGTCATGTATCTCAATGGAGTTTTTCCCTTTGTATCCTTAGGGTTTGTACCCTGGGGTTGGGATCCCTAATACCCTTACCTAATGCATTTCAGGGCCCAAAGCACAAGGCTACAAACCTTAGGAGCACAAACGTCAAGTCTTGCATATTTCAGGCCCAGATAGCTGGTTTCCCTAACCCAAAACCCCTGCGCTATTCAGGGACAGAAACCTCGGTTCCCGGTGGTCTACAGCATTTTAGGATGGCAATCTAAAGCGGACAACCTGATGATCACTCTAAACCCTAGACCTTAAACCCTAAACCCCTAACCTTAGACCTTAAACCGTAAACCTCAAACCCTAAGCCTTCTGAAAGCCAGCTGCCTCCAGAAGAATTCTCCGTGGTGGCTCCCATAATTCCATCTGCGGCTTGCTTGGTCCGCTCAGGGTTTATGGTGAGGGTTTAGGCAGTATTTGCGGGTCCTTATTGCACCCCCTACCATGTCCCCTTGCTGGTTGAGGACTTTGAGCCTTGAATCTACTTCTAAGAGCCCAAGTACCCTCAACCCCCTAAGCACTAACCCCTATACCCGTAACCCCTAAACTGCAAAGCCGAAACCCTAAAACCTACATCCCTTAACCCCTAAAAAACCTACCCTAAAAACCCTAAACCCCTAAAACCCTGGAACCCTTAACCCCAAACCTACACCCGACATGCTGCACGAGATACTTCAAGTCTGGAAGCGTCCTCATCCCCCTAGATTCGCCATGCCTGAGCTATGGTCTGAACTTCTAGCATTCCCCTTAACATCCCCTACAGTAGTCCCCTATATAACCCCCTCTAAGGAGTTTAGACTATAGCTCACCTGAGCTTTCGTTTGAATGAGTGGTCGCTTAGGGACCCTAGGGATATGTTGATGAGATTGTTGTGGGAATTTTTGGTGGGTTGAACGTTATGCAGGGGAAGCTTTGAAGCTTTGAGAAACTGGCATATGGGATTTTGCTGAGATTAAGAGCAGCTTGAGCTTTACTAGCTGTTACACTGCCATCTTTTTTTGGGAAGCCATCAGCGAAAGCCAAGACTAAAGGTCCTAAACCCTCAGCCCTCAACTCTAAACCCCAAACCCTAAACAATAAAAATCTTAAACCCCAAACCCTAAACAATAAAAAACCCTAAACCCTAAACCCTTCGCCCGAGCCCCAAGATTCCCTAGATGTGCACCTTGCCTGCAGCTGTGTAGCTGCGCGCTCGCCACCTATATAACATTCCGGGACTTGGCGCCAATGTTTTGGGGGCTATATAAAAAATGGCTTTGGGTTTGGGGTTTAGGGTTAGTAATTGTAAATATATGTAGAAATTATGTGGAGATCATATAGGGATATTATAGGGGCTATCCTATGATATATTGAGGAGTCGGGGTCAATCGGTTTAGAGTGTAGCGTCCCGTCTTTGGCTTAGGCTTAGGGCGCCGGACATTGATCGATGTACCCTGACTAAAGAAAATACCGCCAAACATCGGAATTCTACTGTAGTCCCCTCAGACCTAGAAAAATGTGACTGATAATTCCTTATAGTTATAATATACTTGAAATGAGAATGCGTGCAACAATCTGACGTCTGGACAACTTACCTGAATCATCTGAAACCCCAACTGCCTTCTGCTTTATAGGTTATACCTCTAAAACGTAGATAAGTTGGGTTAAGCTTTAAAAACGCCTCTGAACCGAACGCCGCCGACGTAAATCCCTACCGGCGCGCAATCCTAGACCCCTGGATAGATGTCTTCACAGCCACCCAAACCGAGGCCTTGACAACCCCAGACCCGAAATTTAGGCACTCAGGAGAGGTAACAACTTCTCGCAAAACCCAGTCCCCCCACACGACTTCTCGAAGTTCCTTGGACCCACCGGTAGAATTTATAATTTCGGTTGGCTATATACTAGGAGTACAGATAACAGAAGTTGAAAATCATATTCCGGGAAATGCCAAACCCAAAACCACAAACCCTCCTCCGCCTAAACCCGAATTGGGGTAGGATCCAAGCTGCCCTCTCAGCGCCGCGGCGTGCCAGAGCGGATGCCACGGCAGGGTCTGCCATGTAGAAGAAATGGTACAAAAAGCCTCTTCCGGGCTTCGGGCTTAGGACTGTTCTGGATGTCGTTGAGAGACGAGGAGTTTATGAAGTCACATGAAAAATGCTTCAAGCTAGCTCCCACGCAGTGTAGAAAACGCAGAACCAACACAATTCATGTTGCTTCCCTGATCCAACTCTTGGCCACGTCGTGCGGAACCCTAAACCCTAAACAGTTATATAAGGGATGGGAGTCACGGGTCGGGGTGGAGAGATCTGAACTGCTGATGGATGAAGCTTCATTGTCCCTTTGTCCACATTGGGCCTGTGCAGGTTTCTTCAGGGTCTAGGCTTTAGCGTTCAGTGAAGAACGCTGGTAACGAATTGCGCGGATGCAGGCCATGCCCACCAACAGGAAATTCAAAAATGTCAAGCTACATCTTGTCCGAATTAATGCAGTACCCCTAAACCCAAATCCCTAACACCAACACCCTAACCCCTAAACCCAACACCCCTATCCTTTAAAGCCCTAAACCCCTAAACCCTCAAAACCCCTACACCGCTACCCCCGAAACCCCAAACCCCTAAACCCTCAAACCCCTAAACCCTAAGACCTCTAAGCTCCACACCCCTAAGCTCCTAAAACCCCTAAGCCCCTAAACCCCAAAACCTCTAAAACCCCTAAACCGTCCTTACTCCCCAAGCCTTGGGGACCCGCCGGGTAATTTCCCTCCGCAGTGCCCAGGGCATTGCTGCGGCCGTGACCGAACCTCCGGGATAAGATGCCATGCAAGCGCGATGAAGGTTTAGGGCTAAGGTTCCAGGTTTAGGGTTTAGGGGTTGTGGAATTTGGATTTACGATTTAGGACCTTATGTAGTGCCCTGAAAGTAGGGGAAGTATTTTTTGCTCTGGTAGATTAATAACTATATGCTGAATGTACTGGTGGATGGAAGACATGGGATAACTTGCCAACCTGGACCTTGGATAAACATACTGGTTCGTAGTAGGGAATGAGGCAATATATTCCATAGAGATTATGTAGGCTCTTAGTATATGAGGAATGAAGGAATATATTAAATAGGGATACTTATATAGGGATGCTATCCCTCGCTCCCTGTTAGGACTCAATAAGTATAAGAACTTCTGGAAACCTGCAGGCAATATTTCAGAAACAGGCATGTGCAGATGCCTCAAGGGATGTTGGCATAGGGGAGGCAAAGAAAAGCTACTGAAAATTGGCCAAAAGGTTGAGATACTTGGGGGCTCAGGCGGTTTATTGTTTAGGGCTTAAAGCCCTTCACCTCAAACTGTAAGACATAAACGAGTCAAGGTGGATAGCAAAGAAGCAAAGAAACAAAGTCCGTAGCCTCCAAGCCTAAGCTCTAAAACTCTAAGCCTTCAACTTTACGTTCCCTGGACACCTGGTAGACTAATAGTTGCAGCTGGGTACTAGGATTATAGCAGCAGAAATCAACAACAATCTTCCGAGAACTTGCAGTTCCCTAAACCTTGAATCCCAAATACCCCCTAAACCCTAAACCCTTAAACCCTAAACCCCTAAAACCACTACACCCCTAAACCCTTAAACCCAAAATCCCTCAAACCCTGAAACCCATAAACCCTTTACTGGGTTGCTGTTAAGGAACTTAAATTAAGTTACTACATTGGGGAAACCCGATTATTTACTATATATACCCATTACGGTAACTTAATTTAAGTTCCTTAACAGCAACCCAGTTTAGGGTTTAGAAGTTAAGGGTTTAGGGGTTTTAGGCATTCAGGGGTTTAGGGTTTAGGTGTTGGATTTAGGGGTTTAGGGTTGAAGGGTTTAGGGGTTTAGGCTTTAGAAGTTTAGGTTTAGGATTTAGGGATGAAGAGATTAAGGGGTTTAGGGTTGAAGGGTTTAGGGGTCTAGGATTTGGAGGCCTTTCCACGTACCTACCATGGAGAATCAAATAAGCACCAAAATAAGCAAAAACATGAAAACTGGTGCTCTACAGCGGTTTATATGGCATGTCGAGCTTGAATAGTTACCAATATTCTCTTGATATTTTGAATGCCCTGTACCACACTTTTACATGGAATCTGCAGCCATCCTGTTTACGGGTTTAGGGTTTTGGGTTTTGGTAATGATTTAGGCGCCTCCAGTAGCCTCTTCAGATTAACTTGGACGACAGATACGGCCATGCCACGTTTCGGTCCTTTAAACAAATGACCGTGTCAACTGGCATGTCTGTAAAAATCAAAGTTGAAAACGCAACGATACAAGCCCTTTGGACTCCATACACCCTATTCCTAAATCTCAAACCCTAAAACCTGGAGCTTCGAAGTCCTCAACCCTGCCAGTTGAGGGTTTAGGGTGTAGGGTTCGCTGCTCTCGGAATTTCCGATCAGGGCCTGTTCCAACCGAGCGTGCGATCGTACTCAATGGTCTGCAAAACATCCAACATCGCCTTCAATAGTTTCTGCCATCCAACATCGCCTTCAATAGTTTCTGCCTAGAGGTTCAGCATAATTCTAGCCCAACTAAATTTGCAGCTGTAACCCCGTTGTAAGCAGACAAGGAGATTTAGGGAGCCTGTACTGCATGACTGAAGACGATAACCCGTTCCTTTCTATCTAGTAGGGTGCAAAATGTTGGTCCTTTTTGGAGTACTCTACATATTTGTGGCCGTATTATACTGGGACCCAAGAAAGAAGCATGATGTTGACAACCTACCATCTGAACCCTAAACCCTAAATCCTAAGGCTTACAGTTTTGTATTGACTGCCAGCTACCCTCCTCCGAAAGTCCGTCTAGGCAGAGCCGAGATGAGAAAGAGTCTATTTTCCTACGGTGGATACTAAAAATCCTGCATGACCCTAAGTACCTTATAACTTGGGAACTATAGTACTATAGTATACTAAGGCCATGCAGGATTTTTAGTATCGACAGTAGTATCCCCTTCAATAACCCCTATAGTGTCCCCTGTCTAATCCCCCATATAACCCTCTTGAAGGAGTTTAGACTATGGCTCATATAATCTTCTCAGACCTCAGTTCCCTTGGAAGAAGAGGGCTCGTTCTGGTCCTTGCAGCTCATCCCCCAACCCCCCACTAGATTACAATCTTACCTCCTCGAGTGGGGATTCTATAGTTGACTATATAAGTATATATCATTTCGGGATACTAGGAGTTTAGACAATGGCTCAATTGGGTTGGTAAGCGTAGAGGCACAAGGGGCTAGTGAAACTCAGGTAGTTTAGGGTTCAGGGATCAACCACTCAATGGCACATGAACTATAGTCTAAAAATCCCAGTAGTATCCCTCTTAATAACCTCGATAATAATCCCCTATATAAGCCCATATATAATCCCCTATATAATCCCCTTTAAGGCCTGGGGTCCAAAGCTCTGGAGAGTGCACGCTGACCAGCCGCCGAAGCTCTTAAGTACAAGTGATGCCGTAATGCCAGAACCCCGGGCCATAGAGCTACCGTCAAGCTTGAGGTGGACCATCCACCTCAATTTGAAAACTTCAAGACCTTCAAACTGTAAATCCCTTACTTGACTGTAGTTTGAATCAGCCGTTCATGAGATTCCTGTACCGGTTAGCTAGGAATGAAGCAATGGATCCTCATTATAGGAGTCCTTATACAACCCAATATAGTAGTTACTCCTATGGTAGTTTCCATGTCCTTTTCCATTCCCAGCTAGTGAAAGGCACATGAAAGAGCAAGAGAGCACTGCCAAATTCCTGTCCGGTTTGCTCGCTTGAAGCTGACTGTGCCCGAGTCCCCAGGGTTTAGGGTGGAAGGTTTAGGGTGCAGGGCCAGGGTAGGGCAACAAAGAACTGAGCGCCAAACTCCTTAACCCAAAGCTCCCTGGACCCCTGGTAGAAATTAAGCTCTCAGCTGGTTATTAGGAGCACAGATGAAAGAAAATTCGAATTATTTTCAAGGAGCTTCCAGTGAACCCTGAACCCTGAGCCGGCGGTTCGAGAGAATTCACAACGCTCTGAACCCTAAACCCCTAAACCCCTAAAACCCTAAACCCCTGAAACGTTAACCCCTAAAACGGGAAACCCTAAACCCTAATCCCTAAAACCCCAAACCCTGAACCCCTAAAACCTAAACATGAAACCCTAAAACCTGAAACCCAAAACCCCTAAACCCCGGAACCCAAAACCCCAAACCCTAAACCGAGTGGCAGCAAACAACGCTCTGCTTGGTTTAGCCTCAACAGTGGTGTTTAATGGGGTCCCTTTTGAAGGGATATATGGGGGTATTTAAGGCTTATTGTAGGGGTTATATAGGGGTATTTAAGGTTTAATATAGGGGTTTTATAGGGTTACATAGGGGTATTTAGGCTCGTATGTAGGGTTATATAGGAGTATATATTCGGGATGTTCGCAGATACTGGAAAATACAATGGAAACTACAGGGATCATAGGGATTATATAGGGAGTATAGGCCGCTGGATAAGATTTGGAGATGGCGGTTTGGGTTTAGGGGTTTAGGGTTTCGGGGTTTAGGGGTTCAGGGGTTTAGGAGTTTAGGGGTTTAGGAGTTTAGGGGTTTAAGAGTTTAGGGGCTTGAGGTTTAGGGTTTGGGGGGTTGAGGGCTTAGGGGTTTCGGGTTTAGGAGTATAGGGTAGCGGGATGTTAGCTTTCAGCAACTCACATCCGTTAGGAACCCCGGGAAACCATTAGCTATAGGCATTTTACTTCCCTACAATAGAGCCGGTAGATTAATTTTGGGGGTGCAGGGGGGGGTTTAGGGTCTAGGGTTTTCAAATGCCTGGGCTTAAGTGCTTCCTACGGTTGACACCAAAAATCTTGCATGACCTCAGTCGACTAGAATGCCAAATTTCTAGCCTAAACCCTAAACTTAAACATCCTAAATCCTAAACCCATGAAGCAACGTGAGGGGGCCTTATCAGCGATTCGCTGCCGAGAAGTGTAGTGATAACATGTGATTACCCCGTAGAGCCATGTGGGACTGGTAAGTGGTTCTAATTATAGTGAGAAGTATGTGGGAGACTCAGTGGGCTTAGTAAGCATACATATATCCCCTCTAAGCGGTATATGAGCCATAGTCTAGACTCCGAGTATGCCTCTTAATAACTCTTACAGTAGTCCCTATATAATCAACTAGATAACCCTATTTAAGGAGCCTAGATTATGGCTCATATGAACCCCAGTAGTCCCCTGTATTAACTTACATACTAAGTCCCCTTGGGCCCCCCCAGTGAGTTGTAAATATCACGGAGGCTCCAGCTTTAGCTTCCGGGTTCATTCTAATGTTTTAGGGTTTAGGGTTTAGGTTAAGTTCAAAGGATTACATGGATGTTCTCAAAATGTGGGGGGGAGCAAGGGAGCCTATGGAAATACGGAGACTACGAAGGGAGTAAGGGGATCTCCATTAAGGACTGAATGGTAGCTACTTGGAGAGGCTTCCAGAGGGCTGAAGGAACCCACCAACATGCGAATAAGCTTTGGAACCATTTACACCTTAGTCCTACACCCTAAACTGCAAATAGTCACAAAAATGCGTGAAGCCATCGTCGATTCCAGAAGAAAAGTTTAGGCTTTTGGGGCTTTACCACAGTTGTACAGGCGGCCCTGCAGCCATCTCTTTAATAGCTATAGTCTGAACTCTTTAAAGTGGGGTATATTGGTGGTTATATTGCAGAACATTTTCATTATAGACTTATTAAGGGGATACGAGCAGGAGAGACTATAGCTGATATGCTTACACTTTTCGATGTCTACCCCGAAGCTTTCTTCTGTAGTTCCTAACTTGGAGAAAGGACTTGATTTTGAGGAAACAGCTCAATGAATGTCTTAGGAACGTCTCAGACTCCCAGCAATACCCCTGTACTGAAGTAGGTCCACGAAATACAGTAACAGTCCTGAATAAGCCAAGTCCTGAATAAGCCATGTGCTATACCTTTACAATGACACCTTTGAGAGGACTGTTTTTCGTATGGTGCACCGATACAGACAGTAGCTGACCCACCGAAGAAGGCCACAAACTCTAAACCGGGCCGTGTCCTGTGCATCAAGTTACCTAGACTAAGAGCTTCGCAATCTTCACGCATTACCGGGTACAACCTCATGAGCTGTAGGTACACAAAGTCACAGCTAAACACTACTTGGAGCCGCGCCCACCCCCCAGGGCCTACAACTTCAGTTCATAGCAGCAGGATCCTCTGCAAATACCGATGACTTTGGCTAGCTTCGCAGGCCCCAACTTGGCACATGCGCGAACGTGCCGCCATTTGTGCAGCCGCTGCGGTTGTAACAACTGACTCAAAGGGTCAATGAGCGGTTTAGCAAGATGATATGTCCGAACCTGAGTAGCTCACTACTTGTATCTTGATTTAGGCCTCAATGGTAATGATCCTTCAGTGAGGTTTTCCTGGTGCATTCTGCTGTGACGTACGTAATTACCCCCCCAACCCCACTCCCCACAACAGAACGTCAGGATAGAAGAGTGAGCAAATCTAGCTCGGATGTAGCATCTTGCCAAAACAGTAGATGACGCGTTTGCTTCTGGTGTTCAAACCACAGCGACGCCACATTCGCACGTCCGAAATTGCAATCTCAGATGCGCAGGTTGCGGGCCACCGAATTAGCCGAACTCATTGGCAGTTACAGTGGATGCGGCTTCTATGGAACGAACGTGGTAGGCCATAGGGACGGGAAGCTATTAGGAGGGTCAGAGGGACTTAGTAAATAGGTGACTACCAGGGATGCCTGAGCTTATCAACTGGCTTTTACAGGTTGTTTCTACCCTTATTTAGTCCCTCTGTCCCCCCCGCAACCCTAAAGCCCCAACCCTAAACAGTCCATGCCCAGCCACGGCGAAGAATCCTCCATCCAAGGCGGCGAAATTTCCACCCGTGGACAGGAACACCTGCTGCCCTGGCAAAACTGGGATTTTGGCTTAGGGTTCAGGGTTTAGGGTTGGGGGTTTAGGGTTTTAGGGTTTAGGGAGACTCAGCCAGTCTGCTCCACGTAGACCAAATGTGGAAGCTTCCTCAAAAGAACCACTAGAGAATCCCTGAAGGGACCCTCGAAATCTTATGGTGGCATGTGTGGCGGGTTTTGGAATGAAATGACCGAGGCAAATTCTAAATTAAATTAGAATTGGGCAGGATAAGCTGAGCCTATATATATATATACATATATGAGAGAGATATATATATGTATATATATATATAGGAGCATGATGATAGGGCTTGAAATATGATACGGCAAGATATGAGGCATTGCGAATGAATGAATGAATGAATGAATGAATGAATGAATGAATGATTGAATGAATTAATGACTGACTGAATGAATGAATGACTGAATGAATGAATGAATGAATGAATGGATGAATGAATGAATGAATGAATGAATGAACTGAGCAAGACATGAGATTCATGTGACTTCAGAATGCAATAAGCTGGGAAACTTATACACGAGGATATCGAAAATCCCCGATGAGCGCCTTCTTTGTTGAGGACAAGGCCTACATGTTAAGGGTTGTATATGCCCAAAACACCAAGCCCCTATCCTGGGACTGCATGCGATACCCACGAATTGCGCTTGATATGACCGCGACTTGTCATTCCAAGGGCACCCTCTTTCGAGGAACCCCCATATCCCTACATCCTAAAGCCTAAAACCCCAAATCCTAAACCGTAACACCCTAGACTCCGAACGAATACTGACTTAGTTGCTGAATCTTCCTGCCCCTTCAGCTGGGATCACTTTTGCTAGGTTCCCCAGTAAACCCCGAATAAGAAGGGTACATGTCTTTCCTAATCTTTAGCTTTAATAAGGAGACCCCAAAATGAAAAAGGAAAACGGATGCTACTGGGGTACTTATCAAATAAGGACCCCTTAGAATCTCCTCATAATCCCTGAGGTTCCCAGCGTACCCCTGCTTTAAACTGAGAAAAGACTGAACCCAGACAAACCTGTACATCCCTCTTAGCCCCCTGAAACATGGTTTGAGGGAGATACCAAGCCCCTCATAAGTAGGCTCTCTTCTGCAAGGCAAGTGCGTTAGGGTTTAGGGCATTGCTATTTGGCTGCCCGGGCAATAGATCTTAAAGATAGAGCCTCAGAACAACCCATTGCAAACAAGAAAACCAACTTAAGAGACCACCAGCCTGTGCGAACTACGTATACGGTGACCCTAAACCCTAAGCCGTAAGCCCTAAAACCTGAAGCTGCATCCCTGCAAATAACCGATACCCCCACTCATCCTCATACTGCTGATACTAACAATCCTGCACATTATAGGGGCTTAGGGTACATAGCTCCCAAGGAATAAGGTACTAGCGGCGATGCAGGGTTTTTGAGTATGCTCCATATCTCACCATAAGGATCTGAAAATGTCACGTAGGCCGCCATAGGTCGCTCCGCCAAGAGATATAGGTCAGCAACCCTAACCCCAGAATGCTGAGCCTTCACAAAACTAAACAATGCGTATTAGCCTCAGACCCCGAGCTGCCCTCTGGAACCCACACCCTCAGCTCTTACAAAAATCTGAACCCTACAACCCGAATCTGAATGACTGGCCTAACAACCCTGGAGAGTAAGCTCTAGACGAAGCATGTTGGCGTGCTTGCCTCACGCACCTAAACTCAAATCGCAAACCCAGATACCCCGAACCCTGGACCCTCGACCCCTGGGGTACTCACCGCAGTTGAAGACCGGTGCCAAATCGCCTGCGATGCCTTGCTCCGTCGCTCTACGCACAAGGCCACGCAGTGCTACTACTTTGTCATGATTAGGGCACCGCCCCCACCCAGTAACAGTCTATATTAGGGGTCCTAGTAAGGGCTATATATAAATAAGCATACTATAACTGCTATCCAAGTGTTACTGAGTGGGGGCAGTATCCAAGTCATCGTCATTTGGGGAGGCAAACAGAACCATTGCTTCCATCACATTTGGGGGCTTGGAGAAGGTGTCAGAACACACCCTTGATATTTTTTTGGGGGGCCGGCTATATGGGTAAACTCCTAGTATCCCCCTTAATAACCCCTATTATAGTCCCCTGTATTATCCCCCATATAACCCCTCTTTGAGGAGTTTAGACTATGGCTCATATGGGGAGTCCCTGGCACTGTAGGGCTCCAGAAAGGCTCTTTGAATGGCTACATATTGAATGAGGAAAGTCTACTCCTGTCGATACTAACAATCTTGCAGTGCCTTATGGCAGCAGATTACACTGATCCTCCAGGTTTAGGGTAGCACCCTAATATAACGCAAATTTAATTCTAATATAACCCCAATGTAATTCTAATATAACCTTAAAATACCCCTAACATAACCGAATATAACCTAAACTCCAAGATTGTTAGTCAAACCCTACACCCTAAAACGTGTTTCTCCCTCCGAAGAGCGCTAAAATCCCTTCATCCTGAATTCAACTGCAATCCCCTCCTCTAATAGGATTAGGGTTTATAAGGTTTAGGGTTTAGGGTCTAGGGAGTAGGGTTAGGGTTTAGGGTTCAGGGTATAGGAGCCCACCACCCTGCTGATAAAAGATATGCCCAATATCTAATGAGGAGAAAAGTTAGACCTTCACAGATATCACTAGAGAAGTTCGAAGGTGTTATGGTGGGGGAGTACTGAACCCTAAGGGTCCAAGGACCCAAATAACAGGTTTTAGGGCCCAACTACCATTAATGTTATAGTATTTGGGCCCTAAAACCCATTATTTCGGTCCTTGGACCCTTAGGGGAAAAAGCATGAGATTCTGAGGCTGGGAAGCAACACTGGACATTCTGTCACAGTTAGAGCACCCCACTGTGCCACCCCAAAAACCGAACATCCCGCGTGACGGCAAGTGCGCACAGATAACCCCCAAAGTCTATCGATGCATACCCCAACTCAGTAGTAGTAATAGTAGGAACAGTAATAGTAATTAGTAATTAGCAATAGAAATGGTGTTTGCCAAGTTTTGTTTCATGGCTAAGCTGGGCTTTGTTCGTGATTCCTTCATCTGGTAGTTTCCATAAAGTAGAGTTCTGAAAATTAGGGTCCCATTTCGGTACCCCCACATCTTAGATGCCGTTTTTTTTCATCTGTAACCACACAGGGCCACAATTTTGGGAACTATACCCATATAGACCCCAAAGTACATCAAAGTACTATAATCCTTATTATGGAGACCCTTAACTAGCACCCCTAATTCTGGAACCCCCATCTGTATGTGTTGACTCAAGCCTACTCCATTCCTCATTGCCCTTGACGATTGGAGATCCGCAGTACCTCTGAGTGTGGTTGAACTTGTGGCCTGCGCCCGGAGAAGAAAAATACCATACCAGTAATCATAGCGCCAGGTACCTTCACATGAACTGTTGTCTAAACTCCTAGTATCCCCCTTAATAGCCCCTATAGTAAGTCCCCTATACATTTCCTATATAGGGCCCCTTTTAGGAGTTTAGACTACAGCTCACATAACTGAACACTTTCCTGAGGCCAAGCGGCGGATGTCCAGATCCAAGTACACGACGACGTCATACTCTTGCAAGCCGAAAGCGTGCAAGCCTAATCTGGGTTGCTGTTAAGGCACTTAAATTAAGTTACCATAATGGGTTTAGGATTTAGGATTTAGGGTTTAGGGTTTAGGGTTAAGGAACTTAAATTAAGTTACCATAATGGGTATATAGTAAATGAAAGGGTTTCCCCAAAAGAGTAACTTAACTTAAGTTCCTTAACAGCAACCCAGTAATTTGCAGGTTTCGAGATCGGAGCATCACAAAAGCTACATTTCTAGACTGCTTCTGGCTTATGGAACGGGACAAGAAGTACTCAGAGCTTCAGTGTAATAATATACTTAATAACTGTATTTACTGCCCAAGTATAGGTATAAGCCCCCCAAGCCCCCTAGTTTCAGTTTTGATTCGGTTCTAACTACAGTTAAATTCCTCTGAACCTCCAAGTAGACCCTACCTACATCCTAAACCCTAAACCCTAAACCCAAGAAGACCCTACATCCAAAACCCTAAACCCTAAACTCAACTCCCAGCTTCTAACGGCTGTGTAGACTCCATGATAATCCGCCGGACTCGATGGATGGAGAAAGCTTACCAAGCCTCCCGCATACCCCAAGCAAAGATTAGGGCTTAGGATGTAAGGCAAGCACAGTAGTCCTGGTGATCCAAAATGTGCAAGATTTCCTCCATCAACGATCTTTTCTTTTTGGGAATGGGACTCGACGTTTGAAAGCTGCTTAAATCGAGATCAGGGACATCTTTAACTCTGAGTTCCCTGGACCCCTGGTAGAAACTAGAATTCCAGCTGGTACAAGAATTCAAAAATGTTCTGGTTTTTTAAACCAAGGGGCGGATATACTCCCGGTTGCCGAAGTGGTTTTGCTTGTTCCTCTTTGCCACTGACGCCGATAGTGCCTGCAGGTTTTAAGGCAAAGGTTGATGAAAACGATTATGCGGCTAAGAGTTCAGGGTTTGGGATTTAAGGCTTTGGGTCACTCAGTTGGTTTAAGGTTTAGGGCTTCGGGTTCTGGATATGAAGGTCCTCGTAGAGGTGTATGATAGTGGGCAAGCAGGCGCGCGCTTTCAAAAGCTACTTCTCACGCCAGAAATCAAGGAAACCCTTAACCCTATCTAAAGCCAATTGAACCCCCCAGTCCAAGCGAACTATGGTCCAACTGCTGGTGCCCCCCCACAATAAGCCCCATAGTGGGTCCCTTATACAATGCCGTATATAACTCCAGTTTAAGAAGTTGAGACCGTAAATCCTATAAAGAAAACCCTTAAGGAGTTTAGGTTACAGTTCGAGTAATGGTAATCTCTAAGCCCTAAACCCTAAGCCTCAACACCCTAAACCGAACAACACCCTACGCCCTTAAACCCTAAACCCCAATCCCCGAATCCAAGTAGTTGCACGCTAGGGTGCAGGCGGTTCCATCCAAGGAACCTGACCAGCTCAGTCGCTTTTCGGGCTTTTGTGTGACATAGGAAATGATATTGGGTTTGTCTGGCGTTTAAATATCTAGGGGTTACATAGGGACATTATATAGTGTTGGGTTTGTAGGGGCAATGCAGGGCTCATGGGTTTTCGGGTTCTCATAGTGGCGCAAACAGCTAAAATGGTGGAGGATCACTTGGAAAAGAGCATAGAGCATGAAATGGAAACTAGATATGTATGGGGGCTTTCTGAGGTTCGGGTTGAGGATTTGGGGCTTAAACTTTAGAGCTTTGCGCTCAGGATTTACAATGTACAAGTCATGTTTAAGGCTTAGGCTTCGGATGCAGGGTTTAGGGCTTAGGGTTGAGGGTCTAGGGCTTCGTGTTTAGTAGAGCCAAGATACCATGCTTTCAGGCGCGGTTTGGTTATACCTACTTCAAATCTGTAGCCACACCTTACATTCAATTTTGGCGTCTAGACTTAGTTAGAGGTATACTTCCTCAGTGAACTACAGGCCGCTTGCTGCTCCAAGTACATGTCCTAAAAGAGTTTGGGTTCAAAAGGGTCTGTAGTGCGAGCTTTCGGTGTTCAGAGCTTTGGATTTTGGATCACAGTATACATTGGGTACTGCCCCCACCCAGTAACAGTCTATATTAGGGGTCCGATGAAAGGCCATATAACCATATTACAATTCTTATCCAACTGTTACCCAAAGTATACAGCCGGAATGAAGAGGGGCATGGTAATTCCATGAAGCAAGGGCTGAAAGAGACCCTTTGTGCAATCAGGAGTTGTGCCAGCAAGATGTGGGTGGGGTGCAGATTCGCAAGCATTTAAAACCCCCGATCAAGAGTGTGTAGGGTTTGGGGTGGAACAATGATAAACTAGAGCCCAAAACCCTAAACTCCAAAACCCTAAACCCTAAAATCCTATACCATAAAACCCAAAACCCGCAAAACGAGAACCCTAAACCCAAACAGCGCACATCAGGTTTGTGACGGTGTGTTAAATCCCACGGCAAAATTTCAACGAAAGAGCCACTCATGAGCCCAGCCGCCGACCCAACAACTTTCCCACTGTTACCATGCCATGCACACATTTCTTTTTGCTTTATGCTACGGCTTCGGGATGAGGGTTTAGAGCTCATGTTTTTGTTGCTCTGCTATTCCTGAAAAGTACCCATATTGTCGCTCTTGTCCTGACGAGCCTCAGTATTTCTTGTCACCACCTTGGTCCCTCCCTTAACCTTAAAACCCAGGTCCTGAATCCATAAGCACTCGACCGACAAAAGCCCAAAGCTTGAATCCTAAGACCTTAAACCCCTACCCTAAAACCCCTCATGAAGAGGTAGGTTATTGGGCCCTAAACCCTAAACCCTAAACCCTTCACAGGCTTCCCGCCTCCATGATGCGGATGCCGGCCCGCACAAGCCTCCCGCACGCGAATTTTCCGTTGCATGTTCCATTAGGGTTTAGGGTTTAGGGCCTTATCTTTTCCATTGGACTCTCCAGTATCGGGAGAAAATCCCAACCCCAAACCCTAAGCCCTATACTCTGATAGTACCCCTTAAGTAGACAAAGTATGGCTTTGGGTATGTTATTAAGATCCTCATATACCCCATACTCTATCTACTTAAAGGGTACTATAACCCTTAACCCTAAACCTTCATGCCTCAACCCTACATACCGACCCTAAGCCTTAAACCCAAATAATCCCCTCTAGGGCTCACCTGTTGCGATGCCTCAGCTCACAGATGGGTGCTGGGAGCCCCGGGGGATTTAGGGGTTAGGGTTGAGGGTGAAGGGTATCGAAAGTAGGAAAGCCATGGATACAGTACTGCAGTGGATGCAGGGAATCTTGAACCAGCTAGCACCCCCAAGATAGTCATTGCTGAGGTATAAGGAAAATGAGGTGGTGCAAAACTTCCCCCATCCACAGCCGTAATCCCATTACCTTACTTTTTTTTCATAGTCCTTATACACCCCTTATATAACCAGGTAGCCCCCATTGCCATATCCCCCCCCATATCCTACAGACGTCCCCGTTGAGGGCCCCTCTTAAAGATTAGGCGCTAAGGGTTGAGAAATCTAGCCTCTACGGGTAGGCAGTGGGCAAATTTCAAACTTGGCCATATGCCAGCATCACGGTCGCCGTGGAATCAGGGCTCACATGTAGACGACGTACTCGAGCCAGCGGATTCTTCTGTGAGCCGAAAGGAGCTGCTCCCGCACGACGCGCTCGCGATCCTCCACCAGAGTCCGCTCGTGCGCGATCCGTGCGGCCAAAGGCCGGAAGTGTGATCTTGCTAAATGAAGCGCTGCCAGGCGCCACGCCTGCCAGATTGACCGGAGCAGCAACTTCTTCGCGATCCTTGTGGGTGGCGACGAGGATGGTAGTGGACAGTGTAAACACTTGCCCAGCGGCGTCGATTAACACTTGCTTGCCATAGACTTTAGCCGCTATCACGACTTTGGTAACCGTAATGATACACCTGGTTTGACAGGGGGATAGACCATGGAGACTTAAACCTTTTGCAAAGTAAAGATCACACACTTGCAGGGTGAATTCCACCATGTTCGTACAAGGGCTGTGAAAGGGAAATGTCTTCTTATACGGCTTCTACATCATAATTCAAAGCTATAGGTGGTTGTGTTTTTGTGATCCAGGGTCTGTAACTCTAAGCCCTACGCCCTAAACCCATAAGCTATAGGTGTATGTGGACTTGTGATCTAAACCCTAAACCCTGAAGCCCTAAACCCTAGCCTCCCACACCCATGCAGCTTCATGCAGCCCCCGAGTCCTGCGCCCACTTCTGCAATTTTGCAGCCCTGCTTTAGGGTTTAGGGTTTTTAGGAGCAGCCACAGGAGGCATACTCCTCATCCGCGGAGTTTATATACGGGCTACATAGGAACGGATAAGGCAGTGCATGGCCTTATACGCCTTCATCCCTAGTTAGAAATGAAGGCGACCTAGACTCTCAGGTTCATGCAGCAGTGAAACCCAAACCATTAACCCTAAGCCCTAAGCCCTACAGAGTAGAAAACATGCCTTGCCTCTTCTCAATCCTTGCACTGATCGGATAGAGCGCCAGCTGCTTCTCAGGAACCAGAAGCACCTCCGCAAGTGCAAGCGGAATGCACAGTGCTTGTAGGGTTTAGTGACGTGTTTATAATGAGCCCCCAAACCACCATAATGAATATTCCCCAAAATATATGAGCTACAGTCTAAACTCCTGGTATGCCGCTCACTAACCCCTACAATACCTATATAATCCCATATCTTATTAAGGAGTTTCGACTATAATTCACATGATGGGGAGACAGGATGGGAAGATGTTGGGGAGGCATTCCCAGAGGCAGTTAGGAGAGATTCATGGCTTGGCTGGGCTTTTGTGGTCTGGGGTTTATGGCTTCAGGGGTATAGGGTTTAGGGGAATAGGGTTAGGTAAAATGTTAAGCTTGGATTGGTACTGCCGTCTCCCTACAACAGTCCCCCAAAACACACTTGGACTGGATACCTATGACAGATTTTGCTATGTGGTGGGTCCCTTCATGGCTCCGATTAGAATATTCTAGTGTAACCAAGAAGGGGATAAACATGTTGGCCGCCTTTCGTCAAAATTTTGAAAGCTGGCGCAGAACCCTGAACCTTAACCCCGAATCCCTTCAACAACTGAAGCCGTAAACACGTAAAACCCTGAACCCCAGACCCTAAGCCCAAGTGTCCCAAGACCCTAAACCCTCAAATCCTCAAACCCTCTAAGATTTCAAATTAAAAGTTAAGGGCTCCAACCCTAGTCCCTATAAACATATGGGTGCCCGGCCCTCTCTGGCATCGGCCCAGATGTGAGGCGAAGGTCAAAGTTGAGCAGAAAGTCCAGGGGTGCGTCGTGGGTGCCCCAGGTCCTGCGTGGACTGGCTATAAGTTAGGGGCTGCCTCTAACGACAATTGGCCTAGCCTCTTTAGAGCTGATATATCAGGCTTGCCTGTGTGTGATGGACATCAAAATAACATGCTATCAAATTACAAAATAACATATTACATTGTGGTCCCAAGTTACAAAATAACATGTTAATGGGGGGGCCTAAAATGTTATTTTGTAGGGCCGGAGACGACAAAATAACATGTTACTTGGGCGGCCTAACCTGTTATTCTGTGGGGCCGGAGACGATACATTAATACGTTACTTGGGGGGCCTAACCTGTTATTCTGTGGGCCCGGCGACCGCAAAATAACATCTTTTGTCTTTGGGGACACACAAAACGGCGTGTTATTTTGTCTTTGGGGACACACAGAATAACATGCTATTCTGTCTCTAGGAACGACGAATTAACATGTTAGTTTGTAAGCGGTATTCCAGTAAAGAGTTGTCGTTACAGGCAACGCCTAAGTTATAAGGATATATATCTTTAGGATGTTTCGGGCTTAGGGTTCTGAATGGTAGTTTGAATTGGGAGACCACTTTGGATGGAGGAAAGGTCTGTTTGCACCGCAGAGGAAAATGAATCAGGTTTTGACATTCCATGTGCTAAAGGAACCTTGTACCGTAAAATTGGGGAATTTGACATTGACCAATGTTGTACAAACGTTTTCCCCAGGAAGGAAGAGAGCCTAATTTTGCAGAAGCCCACGGAAACCTTCACACCCTGCGGTACGAAGGATCCCTAAACCCTAATCCATGCACGCATTGACTGTACATCCCGATTACAATAGTAGCACTTGTAAAAAGAGTATTCAAAATTATATTCGTGATAATCGTAATAGTTATCATAGCATACAACCATGAAGTCAAGGGTGATTGAACTCCCGGGCATACAGTTCCACATGCTTCTCAAGTGACTAGAGTTACGGTGTAGGGATACGTCACATGTCGGAAATTGACAAAATACTCTACGTGGTCTAATTCTGTAAAACATCTGAGTATTCGTACATCCGTCACACTTTTTAACTTCGCACGCGATACATCATCTGCAGGGGTGTTCAAGATGTGAGGTTGGGACCACGGGATTGGAAGTTCACCTGCTAGGCTTTCTTGACGAAACCCCGTTGTTTTTCTGAAAAGCCTTCGCTTAGTATCTTCATGGTCTACATGGAGAAGTTCAACCTGAAAGTCAACACCTCGACGGCGAACTTCTAGATGGAGCCCAAACAGTGCAGGCTTGCGCTGCAAAAGCAGAGCCTCCGTCGCAACATGTGTTTTTCATCTTTTGCACAAGGGCCACCCAAAAACCAGCATGGACATGTCTTACGGTAAAAAACAAGGCAAACTCATAAAAGATCTTGCGGGCATCTCGGTGGGGGCTTGATGTGAACAGTTGAGGCTGTCGAATGTCGTTTCATGTGTCATTTCTGTACATCTGTCTTGAAAATGCGACTTGCCAAAATTTCACGACAAGAAAAAGTATAGAATATTCGTGCGATATGGACGTGTCATGACACTTAACTCTTTGAAATACAGCAGTACAACAAAAAAGGATTTCACGGAGGCGCGCTCTGAAATTAAGGTTGGGTCGTGGTGGCAGTGGTGCTGGCGGTGGCGATGGCAATGGCGGTAATGGTGCTGCTGCTGTTGCGGCTACTAGACCTATCCAACATCAATGAAGAAGGTGCTGGGCCATGGACCGAAATTAAAGGGTTTGGTTCAAGTTTTTTGGGACGTTGGAAAAGTCCGGCATTGGGGATGTAGGGTTTTGCTGCGCAGGAATTCCAAGTTGAAGTTTGCAAGGATGCAAATTTTCGCAACATGTAATTCGGGTTGCGAGCCGGGCCCTTTGAAGCAATGTTCTGGTGTAAGGCCCGTTCAAGACAAAGGTGAGTAATGGTTTGACCATCTTTTTTGTTGTCCCAAAAAACGAAAACAGCCACCCCAAACAACGAAAACAAACACACGCCAATGTACATTACATTGTACACCTGGCAACGCTTGCCCATGTAAGTCAGACGTCTTTTTCATCGCTCCTGCAGCGGTTCTGAAAACCATATACACATTGTAACATAGAGGAAGCATATGCCCACATGTCTAGCTACACCTTTTGACTTTTGACTCGAGGAAAACAAAGACCCCAAGAGCGAAGTGCCACGGTGACCAACCAGTGTGCGTCTCAAAGTCGCAAGGGGGTTTTAGAATGCCACTTTGATTTGCAAAGCGGCCAGCCATGGGCTCGCGCATATGAAGTTCGGGCTTGCGTGTGCGGGCTTCTCAAAGTTAGCAAGCTCACAGATAAGACTTTTTCAGGCGTTAGAGTGCCAAACAGCTTGTCGTCAAGGTTAAAAGCTTGGGGCGCAGTTTCGCCCAAAACTAAAAGACGTTGAGAGCAATCCGGGCTTGCCCTTGGAAATTTGGTCGCACGCACCTGCGGACCTAAAAGTGCAAAAACTTTTCAAAAGACTGCAAGTTCACTACGCTGTTTTGCTGGGTATCAGGTCTGCTCTTTTGCTATCGCCGAAAAGAGTTGCGCGTTCATCTTTCCAGGCCGATATGAATATCTTGCATCGCAAGCCTCTTCTTCGAGGTGTTGAAAAAGGCTGAGAAACCTCGGTGAACGTTTCAACTTGCACAGCAACACGGACTGCTTCGGAAGTTGGCTAAGCCAACGAATATGTACTTGTTGAAATCAATCAGGGCAGCAGAATGGGACATTTTGTTGCATGCGTGGTCCTTTTTCCTAATCACAGGACTGCTGTTATTTCCCTTGCTACTGCCTGCTAGTGTTGAACGGATTGAAGACGGCTGCTAGCAGTTTGAGAAGTCAAAAGACTGTGCAACTGGATAAACTTGAAGCTCTAAACCAAATACAAACTGCCGAGAAAATGCATATGGCATATACCTCCAGCATGAACAACCGCCGCTAAAATGTCACTGGTTTGGGGAAAATGGCTTCTTGCAACTTCAGGTTGCACATCTGTGCCGCGATGTTTCATGACAAATTAGGCCTTCGCACGAGATTGAATATTTGTGCTTCGCGTCGTTGTCCGAAGTACCGGCTTTTCCCTTGAAGCTGGAAACATATCAGCATGCAAGTCCAATCTGAGCCTGCAAATACCCTTGCTGCACTTGCCTTTGTCAGCTAGCCAGGAATGAGGGACAGGATACTCACAGTAGTCCCTATCTAACCCATTATTACGGCTTTCTTTTTCACTCCTTCATTCCCAGTTCTGGGGTGCGGGCCTGCTGGATTAAAATTGCATGTTTCTGTCTCTAGGTTCCTCAACAACCGGGGTTTAGGGTTTAAGGCTTCTAGGTTTCCCAGTAACCCCTAAATAATAAGGGTACCGCCCCTTTTTGTAGTTTTAATTTAAGGAGACATCAAAATGAAAAGGGGAAAAAGGTACGACGGCGGTACCTAGGTTTAAGGTGTGAGACTCCGGGCTTTGGGATGAAGATGTGGCATGCGACGGTAACGACGACATTCACAGCTTTTTCTGCCGGCCCGAACGGTCCCGATAGCTACAATTCTGCAACTCCCCCTGCAAGCTGAGAAGCAACCCTGTATTCTAAAGTTGGAACTATGGGCCCCTAATAGTTATAGGCCTTTATCCGGGGTCGTTTTTGTATACCCTACAACTCCCCTACAAACCCAATCAAAGGCCCGTAGTTACTTAGATGTATACAGCCAGGACACAGGCTTTCACGTGCATCCAGCAGCAATGAACTAGCATCCCTAGTAGCCTGAGAATGAAAGGGGTCCCCTCTTTCAGCATAACCGAGCTTTATAAGGAACGTTACGGAACCTAGGATTCCAAAAAAGGAAGAAGGTCCAGTGCAAGAGTGTTTGGAAACTCCTTCTTGCTTTGGGCTCAAACCTGCTTAAGGGCTTAGGGTTTAGGGTAAAACCCTAACCCTACACCTTCTGTTTAGCCCCTGGCTTCCCTTTACCAGCTCGCCAGGTACAGAGGGGAGGTTGCGCTTAAAAGTTCGTTGGGCTTGGAGTAACGCTAGAACTTCCAATAACCTCGGAACTTCTTATAGAGGCTCTTGCCCTCAAAGTAGGCATGATTCATAGACTTAGCTCTCCCCGGTAAGTGCAGGGGAGAGCAATCCCCTCCCCCTCAACATGAAGTGTTCCCATTCTGGTATACCCGAACATGTTGGCAATTCTCATCTATTGGGGCGGGAGTGCGGGATGTTACTATTAGGTGGAAGTTCTTCGCCTGAACGATTAACATGTGGAGAATCAAATGGAACATGAAATGGGAAGCTTTTGTTAGGGGGGGGTTCATAATGTAGAGGATTGGACGGTTCCAATAGGGTTTCATGGTATCTACTTCACTGTGTTTTCCAGGGTTATGACGAAACAGTCCTACGATTGTTCAGCCTTACCTTCATAAAGCCTACAAAATCCAAACCACACACCACACCATCACACACCACAAAAAACAAGGAAAACACCATTTAATAGTCCCCTGTCTGTTCTATTCGATTCTCCGTCATTTCTTCAGGCTGCTACAGTGCAGTGTTCCCATGACCAGGTCCTCTGGGGAAATCAATCATTTATGGTTCCTGTAGGCATACAAAGGAAAATGTAGCGGGAGTTATTTGTCACTATGTCCAATTGGGGTATCGGCTACCATGTAAAAAAAAGTCTGTGCAAAGATGACCATCACGATCAAACACGAGTAAAATCTTCATTCTTGCTTTCCGCAGCTTACACTCCACCCCTCCACGTTAATCCCTGAAACACCCAGCTGCTGTAACGGAATATTGAAGCCCAAAACCTCAAACCACCTAAAATCCACAAAGCCCCAACACCTGCGTTGTTCTCTAAGCCCCAAACACTAAGCCCTAAACCTTACGCCCTAAACCCTAAACCCTAAGCCCTAAACCCTACGCCCTACACCCTATCCCCTGCACACTAAGCCGTAAATCCTAAACCCTAAACCCCATGCCAAAAAGGTCCTGTACGGCCGGTCTAGGGGAATCTGCAGGTCGAAGGCTGCCACCACTGCGCGCCGACCTCTGCCCAGGGTTTAGGGCTTAGGGTTTAGGGTTGAGGGTATAGGGCCTGGGGTTTAGGGGTTTCGGCTTAGGGTTTAGGGTTGAGGGTATGGGGCCTGGGGTTTAGTTTAGGGTTTAGGGTTGAGGGCTTAGGGCCTCGGGTTTAGGATCTGCCAGGATGCCGGCGTTGTGGGATCTTACCCTAAGGATCCAAGTACCCAAGCGCTAAAGACATGGAAGTTAGGTAACAGTAATTGTAGTCCAGGTTTTGGGTAAGTATATGATTATGGGGTACCTGGACCCCTAGGGTTATACTTGGACCCCCAGGGCTGTACTCCCCCCATCCTACATCCCCAAGCCAGAAATGAGGCCTAAACGAGCCCTATGTGAATCTGAGTTTTAAGCCGGGAACGGAAAACCCAAGTTCTGATCTCGTCAGATCCTATTGTCTCGAAGAACTACTCTTCTATAGATAACACTAGTGTGTGCTAATATGCCTATCTAAAGTCAGATGCTATTCAAGCCTTACTTGCGGTTAGGGGGCGTTAGGGTGAAAGTAAAATAGGACCCCATGATGATGTGGGCCTGGACTGCAGGGTTTAGATCCACAGCAAAAATTTGGGACGTAAAAGGAGCTGCTTGCTTAAGGTAGGGCGGCCCTAAACCCTACCTGCAACCCCAATTACTTACACGTTTATATGGGTTATACCTGTTAATTAAGGGGCAGTTACCACTACACTGTAGGCAACTGGGGTTCCAGGACCCTAGACCCGGAACCCTAAACCCCTAGAACTTAAGCCTCAATCCTTGCTCAAAGTTGTGCAGTTTTGGGGTTTGCTGGCTGAAGCCTGAAGGCTTCCAGGACTTGAGTCGAGCGGAATAACCAAACAGCAAAGGAATCACCATGGCACTTAGCACCCCTACTAAAAGTTAACGTCTAGGTACTTGTAGTAGGAACATGAGGGAACCCAAAAAGTCAAGGTTCCAGGTAGCTCAGTGCCAAGGAATAATTTCGGCCGTGTCTTCCATCTCCTCATGCCCTACCCTAATCCTGGCTTGCTGTTGGGGAACTTGAATTCAGTTTGAATTTCACTATAATCAGGAAACCCTATTGTTCATTATAAAAACACATTATCATAACTTACAGCAACCCAGCAACCCCGCAAAAGAACCTGCAAAATTTCCAAAGCTTCTGAAAGTCTTGGGTGCTGTTTATAGTTTCGGGATCCTGCAGATGGATGGGGATTACAAAGGAACTCCTAGGATCTCTATTTTGGATGTTGGCCTTAGGGTTTTAGGTTTGGGGCTTAGGGTATTTCCAAATGACCACAACCACCACTCCGTCGAAGAATGCAGACTTCTCTCTCCTGCCTGCATCGGTAACAGCCAATGCACTCAGCATGTTCCCGGTTTGAACGCAACGCATCACACGTCACATAGGAAGGCCAGGCGTCTGCCAAGAAACCTGCATATGCAGGAATGTAAAGACCCCAATGTGCAGGGCCCATTAACCTGCAACAAGAAAAGGAACCAACTTCATGTTCGTATACTGGCTACCACCCCGATGGGGGCCCACAGCCGGACAGTTGAGGGTATTGTAGTCCTCCGTGATGCAGAAGATCCTCATGACTTTTTTGCTACTGAACAACCATAATCCGCAGGGTTCGGAGTAGTTACCCTGCCCCAAACTAACATGGAATCCTATATGGACCCATTCTTGGTAATGTTTGCGGGACCCCTTTCAGGGTGCCATGTTAGCTTGGGGCAGCGTAGGGTCATGAAGGATTCCAATTCAACCTAAACCCTGGACCCTAAACGTGAACCTCCATCCCTCCGCTCTGAGCTACGGAGGTTCCAGGATTGTACTGTTTAGGGTAAGGTTATGCCCCTGGGGTTTTAGAATCCTTTCAAAGACCGTAACAAAGGAATAGAGGCTCCTGCAAGGCCTATATATGGGCCATACTGAGGACAACTTTTTGAGGTGGACCTTAAGGGTAAAAAGCAGAGGAGCCCGGAACACGAGACACCAAACCATTGTCTTCGAAACCAGAACTTCTGAACCTACTGGTGGCAAGCAAGCAACAGAGGAATGATACCTGTAGCAATCCATGTATACTGGCTTATAGCTTCCCCTAAGGGTCCAAGGACCCCAATCATATAGTTTTAGGGCCCAAATGCTATAGTATTAATGGTATTTGGGCCCTAAAGCCCTACTATTTGGGTCCTTGGACCCTTAGCCTGTAGCAATCCATGTATCCCTAAACCCTAAACCCTTATAGCTTCGTGGTCCCTCCATTACTTTCTTCCCTCCGACCACCTGAAACATGGACCCCCAAAGCCTGGCATAGGGCTTAGGGTTTAGAGTTTGGGGTTCCTTTGCTACCCTCCGGCTATCACTTAGTAAACTGTCGTGCCCCAAACCCTAGGCCCTAAATCCTAAACCCTAAGTCATAGACCCTGCACCCTAGCTCGTAAACCCAAAGTCCTACATCAAACTTTAAACCCTAAATCCCAAACCCTAAACCCCAAATCCTAAGTCCTAAATCCTAAACCCTAAACCCTAAACCCTAACTCCTAAATCTTAAACTTTAAACCCTAAATCCCAAACCCCCAACCCAAAATCCGAAGTCCGAAGCCCTACGTCCTAAACCCCAAACCCTCGGAAGGTCTCAGGCCTCCGGATTCTGGGCACTGTCTCAAAGCTGCAGTATCGAGGCAGGGCTTGATATCCGCCCTGGCACCATGTGAGCTATAGTCTAAACTCCTTAAAAGGGTTATAATATAGGGTTTAGGATTTAGGGTTTAGGACTTCGGGTTTTAGGGTTTGAGGTTTTCAGGTTTAGGCTTCAGGGTTTAGGGGTTTAGGCTCTAGGATTTAGGGTTTTAGGATTGAGGGTTTGGGATTTAAGGTCACTTCCTGCTAATATTCTCCATCTAGATCGTATACCGCAATGGGAGCATGTAATGTTAGGGGGAGGAAGTTTTAAGATTAGCGGGAAGGAGTATTCGTGTTCAAAAGCCCGCGGGAGAGAGCATGTAAGTAATTTTCTGGGAGTTTCTCCCTAAACCCTAAACAGACTTCCACTCCTCCCCCTGAACCCTAAGCCCTAAACATTAAAAATCCCACAAACCTGTAGCCTTTAACCATAGACTCCTGATAAGCACGAGCAAGGCGTGAGGAGCAAGGTGTAGGGTTTAGAACTCAGTGGATTTCAGGGGGCTTTCTTCAAGATAGGTGTCCTGTACGGACCCTCAGGGAGATTTGGGGGGTCGTAAGGAGTCTATGGGTTGAACTTGACGAACTCTAAAGTCCCTGAACCCTAATTTGGGGCTGCGGTTGTGCTTTAGCAGGATGATGGTGTAAACCCTAAGCCCTAAAACCCTAAACCCTAAACCCTAAACCCTAAAACCCTAAACCCTAACCCTTACCGGCGGTGGAAGCCAAGACTGGACCCCGATCCCCGAAGGACCCCAATCCCCGAAGCGGCTCAGGGCAGGGCATTTAAGAGTCTATGGTTAAGGGTTTAGGGTTTAGGTCAGGGTTTAGGGTTTAGGGTTTAAGGCATCTGGGGATGTTTTGCCTTGAGGTTGTGAGGGGGACTCACAGGCCCTCCATGTTTGGTGTTTCCTTTAGGGCTTGAGAACATTGATCTTCAAATTTGTACAATGCAAAGTCTACATACATGAAAGGCCCAATGCTGTTCTCAGCTTGAAAAAAGTTTGAAACATGCAATGAGCTTCGAACCCTGCCAAAAAACGCAAAGTCCAACAGGATATGCCAGCGCGGGGCAGGAATTCACATATTTCTACCGATTCTACCCGGCGCTAGCGTTCAAGTAATGACCCAAAGCCCATCTCTATTCTCAGCCCCCTTGACTTACAGAACCGCACGACTCCCTATTGAGGATTTTGTCTTTGGGGGTTGGGAACATTAATTATTTTTTGCCCATATCCCACTCTAAACCCTATATGCCTTAAATCGTTAACCCTCAACCCACCTCAAACCATAAAACACCAAACCCTATAGTCCAACTTAAGTAGATAGAATATTGCTTTGGGTATAAGAAAATAAGATCCCCATATACCCCATATTCTATCTACTTAAGGGGGACCATAAACCCAAAAGCCCAAACCTCCCTAAACCCTAAAAAGTAGTTTCCATTTTATTTTCCATTATCCCATTATTCCATGTAACCCCAATATAACCCCATTTGACCTCATATAACCCTGTATAACCCCTATGCCCTAAACCCTAGGCCCCTGGATGGATCGGCCTGCAGCTGCAGCCGGTTGGCCTCGCCAATCCCAAAATGTGGTTTTGGGGACTTCCAGGGTTTAGGATTTAGGGTTCAGGGTTTAGGATTTAGGGTTCAGGTTTTAGGATTTAGGGTTCAGGTTTTAGGATTTAGGGTTTTAGGGCACGCTGTTTTTGCCCACGGGGGAGGAGGGTTTTGGGCTTAGGGTATAGGGGTGATATCTGAGTATATGGGGCCCAAGAGGGTTTACGGCTTGCAGGAATTAAAGGGCAATTTCGAGCGAGTATTTCCCAACGCTGGGAAGCTTACATAACGGGTATATAGGGGTCTCCCTGAAGACCCTAAACCCTAGACCGGGGCTTTAAAAGGGATATATCCCTAATATAATATAATTATTATTCATATTAATTAAATCCTTACTCTAGCCCTAACATAAGTATAATATAATTCCTGATAATATTAATATGAATTACAATATAATTACTAATTACCTTCTTAACTCCCCTCCTGCAGTTGCTCCAGCGAAATGGTGAATCCCTTTCTTGCGGGGTAGTACGGATTATATGTTAGGTGGACACGCCACCCCGTAATAGTGACATAAGGGATGATAAGGAGCATATTACCCTAAGGGTCCAAGGACCCAAATAATAGGGCTTTAGGGCTCAAATACTATGATAATAATGGTATTTGGGCCCTAAAGCCCCCCTATTATTTGGGTCCTTGGACCCTTAGGGTTAGGGTCCTCTTATATTCCTACTATACCACTATTGCAGGGTGGGGGCTCCTCCTAAGTTACATATGGGTATGTAAGGATGAAAAAGGTTTATTTAGGGTTGCCCTCCAAAATGGATTTTTTTCAAGGAATTTCTCGTGATAAAAACTATGAGAAATCGGAATGTCTGGAGACTCACTCTTGAGAAAAAAACGTAGGTTCGCTTTCCTGGACAACTTCAGAAGATAAGGTTTTACATCAAAAGTTCCCTCCTATTGGGCGAGCCCTACAACCCTGTTTGCAACGTGGCCAGATTATAAGTAACCTGTATTTAATGATCTTGTGCGGCACGAGATTGTCGGAAGATCTCAAGTATGCACACTGCCAAGGAGCCTAGAACCTTTACGAAAGATACTGGGGATCCTCGCAGTGTAGGACATATTTCAACGGTAAACCCTAAGTCAAGGTGTACTGGGTTCCCTGGGACGGCGTTGGCAATCTGGCTTGAAGGTTTCGAGTTTCTGGCTCAGGGCGTCCAGGCTTCACGGCTTCAACCGCAGCGTATCCCTGGGGCTCTATAATGCCTACTGTGGGCTGGAAAGTTTAGAAATTGCGATCATACTAAGAATCCTGCATGACCTCACTATACTCTAGACTATAGTACCATAGCTTCCAAGGTATAAGGTACTTCAGGTCATGCAGGATTTTGAGTTTCCACCACAGTACCCACTGTTGGCCTTTTGGACCCAAACGTCTCTGACTAGACCATGCCCAGAAAGCCCCTATCTCCGGTGATAAGAGCCCAAGAAGGTTCCCTAATATGAGCTATATTCGAAACTCCAAGTCTCCTCCTTAATCACCCCCATAGTAGTCCCCTATATATTCCCCCATATGATCCCTAGGGGGTACAACCCTTAAACCCTTAAGCTTTAGGGCTTAGGGCCTTTAGAGTAACCCATGACAGTACACACCCTAAACCCTGACCTTCCAAACTTTGAACTCTTAATCTCAAACTTTAGCCCAAGTCTGCTTACCCCGCTGAATCATCGGTTCCCCCACTACCCCCCCTCTATGCTCCTAGGCTCCCCTAAACTTCAGGTTATTAAGGGGTAATTTGGCCTAATTAAGGTTAAGTAACTTGGAACCTAGGAGGTGGTAGTGTAGACGGGGGTGGTAGGGAAACCCATGACTGAACCCAATAATCCTGAAAGGGGTTACCACAATGAGTAGGGCCCGCATTGTTGCAAGGCTCCAAGCATGGCCCAAGCATTCCTAAAGCCTCCAGCGGCAAACTTACAACTCTAAGTCCTAAATCGCTGAACCCTTCAACCACATCACCCTTCTCCCATGTCTCCGCCACATATGTGTGCATATCTATGTATATATATATATATACACACACATATCCCCTTGAAACATGTAGTTCCGCCTTTGTTCACGCTAAGTTGTTGAAACTTCAAACAATCTAACTACTGTTCTTTGTGATACTTGATTTAGGAGCAGAAGCAATTACCAATGTCATCTAGAAGCTTCTTTCAGGTACCCTATGCCATGATTATGTACAATTTCTAGGACCCGAATATGAGCTATAGTCTAAACTCCTAGTACCCCCTTTGTAACTCCTATAAATCCTCCAATCTGACCCACCTTCAGGAGTTTAGACTATATGGGTAACCGTAAGTATTTAGCACCCTTAACTCTAAACCCCTAGAAGTTCACACTATAGCTTATATGTGCAAGTATCTACCCTAAACCCTACACCCTGCGGCCTACCTAGACCCTCCAATGTACCCAAACCCTAAACCCTAAACGCCAAACCCTAAACCCTAAACCCTAGACCCTAAGGCCCTGCACCCTAAACCCTAAACCCCAAACCCTAGACCCTAAGGCCCTGAACCCTAAACCTAGGCCGCTACATCGCTTTATGCCGGCCAGGCCTGTCACCCTTGCGGAATGGTTGAGGCAGGGCTGGCGAGGTCATCCTCGTGGGCTGCTAATTTTGGTTTTTGGGTTTAGGGCTTAGGGTTTGGGGTCTGGGTTTATAAAATTGAGAAAGCATGGGCCGCTAGTATGGGCCCTTAACCCTGGGATTCTTATGTACCTGCTATATGCCCTATGTGAACCCGTACGGGTCCCTAGAATCCCCCTAAAAGGCCTAAGGGCCCATGTTACTGGCCCATACTTCTAGCCTTATAGCTTGGGGTTTGCCTAGACTTCCAAAGTACCCAGAGTAATAGTCAGCATACTCAATATTTTCGGGTACGTGACAAATGCTCCAACTGGCGTACCCCTAGGTCCTTGTACAAGGGGTAATAGGAATGTATGGGGCCCAGCCGTTTCTCAAGACTAAAGGCTCTAGGGACGCTTGGCGGATATGAGATCACGCAAGGTTTCTGTTTGATTGTCTCTGGATAATTTTGATTAACTCCGAACAGGCTTTGGGGCATGGGGTATGGTTTCCAGGATTCAAGGTGCAGCATATGGGATGGGGCCACAGGCGGACCTTGCAATGTCCTTGGCAATTTGAAATGTACTTGGGGAGCCCAAGCGCACCCTTTGTTGAGAAATAGACAATAATCTCTAATATGCATAAGTGCTTGGCAGTTCAGGGTTAGCATATTCCAGCTATAACTGTACTCACAGCCCCAATTGTAAGTTCGCAAAATCCCCTACTGTTGTTATACTTGGAATGTGCATACTACTTCCTCTGGGATTATAATTACCCTCAATCTCCAAGCAGCGTGCATGTCCTCGGCCCTATGCTCGGCATGCAGATGGCCGGGAGTTCCTCCTGAAGGGGACCTGCGAAGATCGATGACTAAACTCCGAAGCATCCTCCTCCCCTGCCCGCCCTCAAGCATTCAATATTCGCACGGATATCAACTAGTACTACATTAGGGGGGTCCATCATTTGGGGAGGTGAGTGGCGGGGTGTATTATTGAGGGGATGGGACTGATAAGGGTTTTTGGATACTCCCAACCTCGAGAATGAGGATGTTGTGACTATCAATATGATGCTAAAACAGTTTGCGCTTTATTGTGCTACAGTTACGAAAGACTCTCATTGCTAAGTTGCATAAGCCGCTCTCCAGTCCCTTACTTAGGGGTAGGCGGTCCTGAATAGTGGGTATTTAGGGCATATGGAGGGTAGAGGGTAGCAGTAGGTGGACTGTTTGCTTAAGACCTCAGACCCCGTTCTGCACCTCACACCCAAGAAAGAGGACCCGCATTGTTGAAGCTTTGCACCACTTTCTGTACACTGTCCCAACATGCCAATGCTCTTATGTGTTCACCACCCCCCACACGGCCACATATTACCCTTGGAATTCCCCTTAATCTCTATGGGTAGTTCGGGCTAACTAAGCCCAACTAGGGAGGAACCTAGTATTTCGAGGGCGCGTTGGGGAAGGCTTGGTCATAAATGCCTAACTAAAAGTGGTTGCTTACTGGAGGTCGTGTAATGACAATAATCTGCATTCTAGGAGGAGCAACCCCAATCTTCAGAAATCGCCCTTACGTGGCTAAATACCTGAATGAGGATGTAAAGTTTTGTGGAAGTAAGCGCCCCAAACCCCAACCCCCAACCCTAAACTCCTAAAACCCCAAACCCGAAACCCATAAAACGCAAACTGTCTTCACCCAAACCCCATGGGAGCCTTTCTTGTAGCCACTCTCCTTGAGCTTCGACAGGCATAACTCGCGCCTCAGTTGTGTGTGCGGTCCTTAGAAAAGGTTAGGATGTGTCTGTTTAGGGTTTAGGGTTTAGGGTTTAGGGTTTAGGGCGAGATCCCTCAGAGTCCAAGCAGCAAGAATTGAAATACCTCGGGGGTTGAGCAGTATAGGAGTTTTTGTGCAGCTTTTGAGCAATGATCTGATCACTTGGGGTTCAGGTGGGTGTCAGGTATGGTTCGGCCCCGCAGTTTGGGGGGGAGTGCAGGGATACAAATTCCTTGAGGTTGACCGCCAGCATTATGTTAGCAGGATGCCCTCGCCGCGCTGATGTGTTACATGGTCAACTAGGGTAAGGAACCCCGAACCCTAAACCCAAACCCAAGGAACGCAAGACCAGGCAAAATGGAACAACAGCCGCACATCGGCGCACCAGAACTCGAACCCCAGTCCTTGACCAGGCATGTAACACGTTCTAGGGTCTAAGGTTTAAGCAGGTCTAGTAGTACTTACCGCTCAGTTTATGAGTAAACTGTAGGTATCTGGGAGTACTTAGACCCCTTTAACGTTCTATAACCTCAGTCTCCGAGTCATCTTTCATGTTCTTTTCCATTTGGTTCTCTATCATCCTGGGTTTAGGGCTCGGGGTTATAGATGAACCTCAAGCAACCAGGAGGCCAGAAGTCTAACGATGGTTTCGTCAAACTCAACGCCCCCAACTTAGGATCAACTCTATGGTGTAAGGTCCGGCTGAGGGTTTAGGATTTGGGGTTCCCAAATTCCTCTCTTGAAATCTGGGGAGTTTCAGACTTGTCGCAACCTTGGGACTCCAGGGGCATACTGGGCCTACAGCAGGATTGATTGAACGGCTCCAAGGAGGCCTCCGTGAGTTCTATGGTAGGGCTTCAACCATAAACCAGGAGGCGTATCTTGAAGGACCATCCTTGTATCCTTACATAGGGGTATATGGTCCCTTTAATAGTGGGTATTTAGGGTATATAGAGGGTAGATGGAGGGTGTAGGGCCCTAAACCCTAAACCGTAGTCGCGGGCAATATCTGGAAGCCTGTGTCTGACAACAGCCGAGCTACAAAGGCAGCAGCACTTCAGGCGGAGCCCAGAGTCCTTTAGTCCCACTAGCGGTTTAGGGTTTAGGGTTTAGGGTTTAAGTTTGAGTGTTTAGGGACTATATTACACTACAATAAGGACCCCGATGTCCGCTGTCAAGGCTTCTTTCATAAGCCCAATATTGACAGTAGCTCATGTGACCTCCGGAACATGGACCCCCACCCAAAAAAACACACAAAAACTACTGTGCCTTTCGACGCGGACTATGTGGGTTTCCATGTCCACAAGCCTTATAGGAACCCAATAGACCCTGAGACTCTCCCAATTTTTTGATTTGGTACTTTCAAACATAAAGTTCAGGGTTCAGGGGTTCAGAATGGAAGGCGCTCGGAGGCAAGTTTTGAGATGGCTACTGAGTTGTAGTTTCCTTTCTGGAAGATTCTTTACCGCAGTCCAAAACGTGTGCTGAAACCTTGGCATCTCTAACAGAGGGTTGCGGGATGTACCAAGCCCAATTGGTGCAGGCAAAGCGTTCAGGGCTCAGGTCTTAAGGGCTTGGGGTTTCGGGTTTAGGGTATGGCCCGGTAGTATTGCTGCAATTACAGGTAAGGTTTCGAGCTGGCTTGCTGATTTGACAGGGTTTGTCGGGGTTCGTTGTTGACTCGACCATCTGCAAACATCCGGGGTTCCGGGTTGTAGCCCTAGGGTTGTATCCCTGGGTTTAGGGATCCTTTCAGAAGGATTCCTGCGGGAACCACATTGGGTCACATAAGGGCTATATTGGGTCACATCGAGGAAACCTTTTTAGGCTTACGACATTAGGGGTCCAACCCTGGAACCCTCAAAAACATGGGATCTTGCGATCAGCATCGCTGTGAGGAACATTGTAAATACCTCCCCAACCCTAAACCCTAAACACCTAAACCCCTAAACCCTAAACCCTAAACCCCTAAACCCCTAAACCCTAAACTCCTAGACCAAAAAACCCTAAACCCCAAACCCTAAACCCTAAGCTCAGGAACCTCCCGGAACCAACCCGAACCTCAAACCTAGATCCTACCCAAATCCACAAGCCTCATACTCTAAACCCTCTAGGGTTTAGGGTTTAGGGTAAACCCTATGCCCCGGAGCCTAAAGCCACCCCAAATCCGAACTCTGTACCAAAATCCTGCCCTGAGCCTTGACTTCCAAACTAGAAATCTGAGCGCTCGAGCACAAAAGCTCGTCCTAGAAACATCCAGACTCAACTCTAAATCCTATAGTCCCCCTTGTGGCTTTGGGTATATTATCATAAAATCCCCATATACCCCATAGGATGACTATAACCCCTAAACCCTGGACACATTAAGACGCATCCTTTATGCCCCAGCACCTTGTAGGAGCAATCGTAGTGATGTGTCCCATGGCTTCTATTTGTGGTCCCCCCATTGGACACCCTATATACTACGCTCACCAATATTCCTGAGGAAGCCTTTATATGCTCGCTAAAAAGCCATTACAAAGCCCTACTTCATGTCATTGGCCAAGGCATGTTGCATGGCTTTGTATACCATGTCACAAAGGCATTCCACAGCTTTGGGGAATTCCGAGTGCAGCTATCCTGGTGAGAACCATTCAGGAATCATTTGGGCCATACTCCCAAACTCCTAGTGTCCCCCTTCATAATCCCTATAGAACTCCCCTATATAATCCCCTATTGCACCATTGAAGGAGTGTAGACTATAGCTCCTCTGGCTCCCACATTAGCACCTCAAATTCGACAGGCCTGCCCGTGCCAAGGAGGCTACAATGCTCTCGCGCGGCAAAGTCATCGTGGCCTGACGGTTAGAGCCGTGATCATGCGTACTCAGGGGAAGTCCACAGGGACCATGCTAGGGGTCACGATGGGGTTGAAAATGCAATCGTGTAAGGATCCATGCCCCTGCGCAACTCTACATGCTAAACTTCGAAGCATGAGCAAGTTTCTCCGAAAACGTACCGAAGCCCGGATAGTCTCCCGGCGGATAATGAAGAGTCTGAGGAACTAAAATAACTTTTTTTGGTTGATGGGGCGCCTCTGTTTTCAAATACTGTACCCGACAGTTGGCACGGGTTCAACAGGGTTTCGGCTTCGAAAAGCAGGGACTGGTTGATGCTAACAACAACGAGTCTCATGGTCTTTGGTCTCGGCCCCCTTTTAATGGACGTCAAAAGCCAGCGCGATTCTACGCAATCCTTGCACACTGGCACGTAGAAGCCTGTCAAAGAGTTGCTGCCAACGTGGCTGAATACGACAGCGGACTGCATGAAGAAGGCTAATGTAAACGCCTGAATAGTTGCCAATGTTTGTCCAACATAAACCAGGCACACTGTCCGCTACAGTAGAATATCCCTAAACCCTTTTCCTCGATACATTCATGTATGGCATCAATCTATATGCATTTCGCACACAGCAACGCCAACAGTGGAGCAGTTGGCATTGCGTTCCATGCGCTGAAGTGGTGCAAAGTCTAAGAACTGAGGTTGATTGGCTAGGCCTGGGTTGTTACAGGGCTTAATTAGTTGTATTTATGTGGTGCCAGCATACCAATAGGTCTTTTACATAGCGCGAGATTTCAAGCTCGCTTGTAGCAATACCGGTGCATGCTGCCCTCTGTGGACGCTACGAACCCAAACTCCACGACCCATGGACCTAAACCCTTATTCCCCCAAGGCCTGAACATCTGAACCTGGCAACCTGAGCTCCCAAATCCCAAGCCCCTAAACTCGGAAACCTAAGCTTCTGCACCCTCAGCTCCTATATCCTTAACCTGAAACTTAAAATCCCAAACCTAAAATCCCTAAACCTAAAATCCCTAAGCCTCAAATCCCGAGACGTCATCCTTGCGATGCGCTTTGTAGGCCCTCAGCACTCGGCCAGGCCTCCAATCGGTTCGCAGCGCTAAGCCTTAGCGGTTTACGGGGTTAGGGTTGCTGTAATGTAGAACCCGAAATAAATATCATGCAGTTTACGATTTTAAGGTTCTGAGTTCTATTCGACGTATCCTATACCATAGAACAAGACATTGGACCATGATATTGGTAGACATTCAAGCCCCTCAATCATAGGTTGCCATTTTTGAGCCAGGACCGTCCTAGTACTCCTAAATGGATTTTCTATGTTGAAGTTCCCTAAATTACTGTTCCCAAAATGGGGGAAATGTATATAGGGCCCCGTATTATAATAGGAACCCAAATATAGGACCCCGTATTGACAGTAATTTAGGACAATCCCCATGTAAACGTGCATTTGGGTTGGGGTAGGGCGAGGTCTTGCCTAAGTCTCTCTATAGTGCTCTTGTAGTGTTTTGGTTTAAGTTTAGGGGTATACCCTAAACCCTGAACCGTAAAGCCTTAAACCGCGCCTTCAGGGTTTAGGTGAGCTTTGGGTCCAGGGTTCTGAATCCTCAACCAGAAACCTACATGTAGTCCTGGAGCTTGTCCAAGCTGCTGTATAGTGACTATACGGTTGACACTGTAAGATCCGTGGGAATGAAACCCTGCGATTATCCCGGTACAACCCCCTAAACGTGTGCGTATGTTCACCCCTCCTGGGCATCAGCAAGTTTAGGAATGCTACTTGAAAGGTCAGGCAGATTTAGTAAGAACACTTCTGACCCCTGTAAGCCTCTAGTTATCGCCTTTATCATCCTACGTGCCCCTGACCCTAAACCCTGAAACCGAGACCTCATCCCCGAATACTATACTAGTTTCCATCCTTTTTCCATCCTTTTTTCCATTAGCACCTAGTCCCCCTGATCCTCCAAGTAGAGCAGTACTACCCAACCCTAGACCCTAAACCCAAAACCTACCCATGTGGAGATTACGCATCACCAAATTCTCAACCTCCAGGCGGCATTCAAGACGTAACTTACTAATTCATGACCTTGAGGGGTTGGGGTTGGAGGGTTTGGGAGGGTAGGGTTCAGGGATTTGGGGCTTAGGCTGGGTTTTGAGTATTGTTATAAAGCTATAGTTTTCACTGGCTGGCAGGCAGCAAGGGTTATGGTTTTTGTGCGGGTGGGAGGGTTCTATAAGGACTTTATGGATTCAAGGGAATTGCATAATGCAGGTCCTTCTCGAGTTAAGACTCACTTCTCAGGGATTTCCCTAAACCAGCATGGCACCGTAAAAGGCACCCTATGAAAACTCCTGTGGTTTGGTGATGGGCCTGTATGGAGCTTCATGCCAGCTAGAGAAGGTTGCAAAAGGGATGGTACATGAAATCTAGGAGCATCACATGAACAGGAAAAGAAAATGGACAGTACTATAATGGGTTTTATGAGAGGGAGGACTAGAAGCATCCGTCCCTTCATTCCTGGGTAAGTAATGCTAAGGATCTCTCTCAGCATCAACCCTTCTCACAGCATGCTGCCAGGCCTCTTGCGCTATGGATTGGATTTTTCTAGGGCTTCATTGAGACTTCAATTGCTGTTGGTAAATTTAGGGTTGAGGGTTTAGGGATGAAGGTTT